>BMAO01028814.1:0-48379 GCA_019973975.1 Trichonephila clavata
ATAAAAATGCAAATGAAATTTGGAGGGCAAAACTTTATTTTTTGGTCAGCTAATGGGTTATGATCACGACAAAATACTTTAACAAAATAATAAACAAGCAAAAATATTACCATTGAAATAAAAATAGTATTTTATAATTAGAAAATCAAAACGACAGTATTTACTCAGAAATTATAATCTAATAAAAAATAAAGCATAAATCTCGTGAAACAAAAAGTACCTAAATCAGTCCTTCTCTCGAAGGATTTCTAAAAAAAATTAATTATAAAATAATTTTTCTGGCTTTCTCAGAAACAAATTTGTTAATAATTTTGGTGAAATCAATATTTTCAGAGAATTCGGATTCAATAGAGAATGTGTCCATATCTGAAAGACTTTGCGTGTAGTATTATTTATTCCTAAAAACTCTAGAAAAAATTTTAAAATATATACTTTACCATCAGTAGTGCTCACGCATCTAATATCAAACTTTATTTGTTCTGTGTGACTAATATCTTGTGTAGAGTCGAGAATTATAGTGTAATATTTACTTTTGGATAATGCGCGTGTTATCTCATTACAAATAGATTCAGCAAAATAGTAATTTCATTTTGAAAATGCTGCCCTAAAATGTATGGAATATGTGTTTTGCTATTTTTGCATTTACTCAACATTTTTAAGGTGTTCTGAAATAACTGGATCAAATTTGGCCAACATCTATATTGAATTTAAAAAATTACCTTTATCTCAACTTCGTACTGGTTCCTCTAAATGCCGAATTTTGACTGGATAACAATTGTCTTGAGCAATCATTCTTTCTCAATGATGGTGTGCTATCGCTTTTTTCTGTCGATTGTATACATTTTGTTGTTCCGCGTCAATAGTACAATTTTTTTCCACTCTCGTCTTTAATTCGTGCCATGATCTTGTGCAGTTTATATGTTTAGAGTATTTTCATGGTTATTATAATAATAAAAAATGCATTACATTTCTCATTCCAATAAAATTCTGTCTTTTAGCCTCCTCAATAAATGTCATTTCGGGATATTTTCGATAACATTTAAATATTAACACGTGTGTGTGCAACAAATGAAAAAAGAAAACAAATTTATAAGAATTCCACTAAATTTATCTCTCTTTAAATTAAAAAAGAAAGTACACATTGAAATAACTAACCTAGTATTGACCTAATTCACAAACTTTAAATATTCCGAAAGAATTTTCCATACTATCAGCAATAAAACAATTACTTATAAGAATATATTTATATTTGCAACACAATATGACAAAATTTCTCTTGATATGTAAAAAAGGGAGGGGGGGGGGTGCAATCTAAAAACACGTGTGTTACATTGATTTAACATGATGGTTCAGAAAACTGATTCATATATATTTGATGGTTCAGAAAAAACTAAAAATTTACAATAAACAAGACAAATGAACCTCATTTTTTTAAAAAATACCGGGAACAGTAATGAAGGATGTGCATGTCTCGTTCTGGAAGTGGGAGCTGTCTTACAAAAAACAATTAGCATCAATTAATATTATTCCGATTTAATCCAAAGATGAAATTTTACAAACCATGTACTCTTGACTTTCGCTGTGGATTCGTATATACAAAACAATTTCATTGACATTAAAACTAGCAAGTTTTCTTTTAACTGGGTAATCCTTTTAGTTAAAATCGTTATGCACTTAAGTGAATTTATTTATTACATAAATGTATACGCATATATTTTAACAAAAAAGATTTTTTAAAACTAAATATATTATTTTTATAGGTATGAAGGCCACCTTTTTATAAAGGCAAATACAATAAATATTCCTTAATACTTTACTTAATAGGGTAAGAATATAGTTGTACCTTCCAATAAGGAGCCTTGTGTTTGACATAATATGTCCTAGAGCCAGAAGTTTAAACCCACCAAACTAGACGTTGGGTATTTTGTCATTGAATGCTAAGCAAATTAATCTAATTAAAATTCAAATCGTATAATATTTAAATAAATACCTTAGCCACAGGTTTTTTTTAATTTGCGCATGATACTGTATAAATGTTTGAAATGAGCAATAAAATCTTGTACTTACACAAATTTATTGAAAATATTCCGTTGTACGGATCTTTTTAAAAGCCTGTACATTGTGTCCACCTAAGTTAACATTTTTATTTCTTATGTAAACCCAAAGAAAACGCGCCCCCACGAGTTGCAATCGCTTTATTACATATTCTGTTTTGTCTCTAAATCAAAGCATAGAACAGACAATATTGCAATATTTTATTTCTCTGTTAAATTACATTTATTTATTAGGGCTGCACTATATTTAACTTATTCAAAGAAAACACAAACTTGTCATAGAAATCTTAAAATTTTATAAAAAAGAAATAAGAGAATTTTTTTTAGTGTCACTTATATATATATATATATACTAGCCGTTACCCGTCCGCTTCGCTGGGTATTTCATCTTTTATAAATTTTTACTGCTTATATATATGTATAAATTATTGATATCTAAGTCCTGCATTAAGAATTCGATTGTATTGAAAAATATACTTAGACCTGTAACTGTCGCCTGTTGATAAAAAAAAAAGGGCAGAACTCATCTAATTTGTATTTTCTAAAAATCTCTAAAATTGAAGTATAGAATGATGTTTGCTCTTTCTCAACCCAAAAACCAAGTGGATTCCCGCAAAACCAATTTTCGGTGGATCTCTACTCCGTAAATTGAACATGCAAGCCAAATTTCAAGTCTAAATCTAACAGAAAAAAACGAAAGTTTTACTATCAATATCCCCGTAATCCCGTTGAGAGCCGTTTTCCAAAATAACCGCTCTTAGCGGATTTCAATTCAACAAAAGAAAAATGCAAACCAAATTTCATTATTATAGTCCTTGTAGCTCGAAAAAAAGATTTTTTTTGTGTCAATACGTCCTAGTAACCCCCTGCACCCCTCCGCAGAACTTGAGATTTACTTAAAATGCATTCTTAGTGGATCCCTATTCAACAAAAGAAACATGCTTAACAAATTTCAAGTACATGGGTCTAACAATTAAAAACAGGAATTTTTTTCTGTAACTCCTCTTGACCCCTCGCAGCCATCCTAAGGGGTCAATTTTCGTTTTACTCTTTGTTAGAGGAACTCTATTCCATGAAAGGAACATGCCTACCAATTTTCAAGCAGGATGATCAAATAGTTTAAACATGGAAATATTTATCGATTACGCCTCTTAATCTCCCGAAATTAAACTTAGTAGTTGATATTCGCAAAACCCATTTTGTAGCGGTGCTCTACGAAAGGAATCTGCTTATCAAATTTCAAGACTACGTCTAATAGTTCAAAATTGGGGATAATTACCTATAACACCACTTGAGCCCCCGCAACGCCACTTCGGGGTCTGTTTTCACAAAACCCATTTTGTAGGGGAATTGCACTCTATGAAAGGAATCTGCTTAGCAAAATTTGTGCGTCCAATAAATTAAAAGTACAAAAAAATTATCAATAACGCCCCTTGAACCCCCGCAACGCCACCTAGGGGTCTATTTTCACAAAACACATTTTGTAGTGTATCTCTATCCTATGAGAGGAATCTGCTCACCAAATTTCAAGACTGTGCGTCTAATAGTTTAAAAATAGAAATAATTATTTATAACTGCCCTTAACCCCCCGCAACACCCGTTGGGGGTCAATTTTCCCCAAACCCGCTTTGTAACGGATATGTACTCCATGAAAGAAACATTCCTACCAATTTTCAAGCAGGTAGGTCAAGTAGTTTAAAAACGAAAATATTTATCTATTACGCCACTTATTCCCCCGCAACGCCACTTAGAGGTCTGTTTTCACAAAACCTTCTTACAGCTGATCTCTACTCTATGAAAGAAATCTATTTATCAAGTATAAAGACTGCGTCTAATTGTTTAAAAATGGAAATAATTATCTATAACGCCCCTTAAGTCCCGCAACGCCCCTTGGGGGCAATTTTCACGAAACCCATTTTGTAGCGTATCTCTACCCTATGAGAGGAATCTGCTTACTAAGTTTCAAGACTGTACGTCTAATAGTTAAAAAATCGGAATTTATAACGCCCCTTAAATCCCCCACCCCCGCAACACCCCTTGGGGTCAATTTTTTCAAAACCCATTTTGTAGCGGATATTTACTCCATGAAAGAAACTTATCTACCAATTTTCAAGCAGGTAGGTCAAGTAGTTTAAAAACGGATATATTTATCTATTACGCCCCTTAATCCCCCGCAACGCCACTTAGAAGTCTGTTTTCACAAAACCCGTTTTGTAACTGATCATTATTCTACGAAAGGAATCTATTTATATATATATCAAATTTAAAGACAGTGCGTCAAATAGTTTAAAAATGGAAATAATTATCTATAACGCCCCCTAAGCCCCTGCAACGCCACTTGGGGGCCGATTTTCACCAAACTCATTTTGTAGTGGATCTCTACTGTATGAAAGGAATCTGCTAACCCAATTTCAAAATTGTACATTGAGTAGTTTAAACACGGAAACAATTATTTATAACGCTCCTTAACCCCCCGTAACGCCCCTTGTGTTTCGAATTTCGGAAAATCCGTTTTTAGCTGATGTCTACTCTATGAAAGGAACATGTCTACCAAATTTCAAGTCTCTAGGTTGAATAGTTCTAGAGATATCGTGATTAGTCAGTCAGTCGCTTTTCTCCTTTATATATATAGATATATATAAATAGAATGTCCCTTAATAAAAGAGGTAAATATATAAGATCCATATTCAAAGAGACCTGTAGCTATATTAATTGTGTCTTATTCGAACAGGAAGAATTTGTATATTACTTTGTCTTAATTCAAAATTAAAAACATAATTACCGATTGCTATTTCAAACGAGCTGAATGTAAGAAATTGAATTGTGTCAATTTCAGCAGGCCATTCTTTTCGAAAACGTGTCTGTTGAGGGTAGAGATTCAAGTCTTAATTTTAAATTCAAATAGCAACATTCAAGACTAAAATAAAACTTCTCCTGTGGCTCGCTATCTTCCGAAAATTCTTATTGCCTCTGTCCCCTTTATGTTAGCCGACACCCGGACATCCGCGAAAGAATGCCCTTTGTGACCCACTCGGTTTGGGGAGAAAGTTACAGAAGAAAATAATAATAAAACATATCAAGTTTCATGATTTAATGTACACACCATCCTCAACCCCTTCAAGGTTCAACACCTAAGAAAACTGACTTAAAACGTACACAGTACAGAATAAAAAAATAAGATACATGAAATGAAATACCAGATTCATATTGCTAGATACAAATATATAACTGGAAATGCAAAGAATATAAATCAAATACATATTTAACAATAAATTCTGCCAGAAAGCCAGTTAAATATTTAAATGGGCATGTAAATTCAATTACTTTTATAGATATTTATAAATTAGAGAAGTGAACAATAGCTTTTTAGCAAACATAATTTTTAATTCTACATAAAAGCAGAGTTTTGAAGAACTGCAATTGCCAAACGCTGCTCTAAGCAAAATATTGTTTTATGCACATTTATCACCCTTAACGTAGTGTAATACCATATACAATAGATAATCGTTTGTACCTGTATCCTGAGGTCGGGGATATATTTGCTACAACAAATCGTCATGCAGTGTAATTATTATTTTTTTTTAAAATATACAGTTACAAATTTTACTAGAAGTAGTCGGCATTTCAATTCAATCTAAAATAAAATTCCAGGTATTTAAATAAGGTACCAGGTTTCCAAAGTATAAATAATATTTTAAGAAATATTTTCATTCCAATTTTTTCGCAACAAAAAAAAAGTATTTTTCAAATTCGATCCAAATGCCGCCCCTAAAATTTGCCACCTTGGATACGGGTCCAATTTCCTCGACCCTAGAACTTCCCCTGCTGCTAACATAGAGAAAATAGTAAACACGGTAAGGAGCTAAGGGGATTAGATTATATGAAATTACTCTCCAACTAGGAGTATACATGTAAGAGGGAAGATATGTAGATCAGGATTAGCTTTTATAATATAAGTTTTCTTTTATTTCTATTTTTAGTGCTATGCTGTGAATCGCTTGATTCGCCTTTTTGATTTTATGGCATTTAGTTGCAATTAGGACTTAAAAAAAAACGCATATAAAATTAGCATTTTTTTAACATAGTACTAAAAGTACCATTAAGTTCCTACAATATAAAATTAAATTTAGATTTTCGCGAACATTGTCATTCTATGTGAATATTGAAGTTTTCAAACAGGCTTTGTGCAATGAAAATCATTTACTCAAAAGTCAAAAGAAGCTGCAAGATTTTTTCTCTCTTATAACTTAATACAAATAAAACTACAAGAAACTACCTTTGATAGAGGTATTACTCACTAAAAAGGAAAACGAGCATTGTTTATAAGCTTTATAAAACCATAGGCAAAAATCACTTCTTTCCCTTATTTTGTTTTTCTAAAGTAATTAAAGGTTATTATTAAATTTAAAACTTTTAATTTCCCAAAATTCATATTGAATTTAAACATTATTAAATAAACCGTAATAATATTCTCGTAAAGCACAACTTTCGCAAAAATCCTTTTTGAGATGCTTTTATTCTGCATCGATCCAGTGCCGCTGTTAAACGGGGGGGGGGGGAAACCTTTTTTAATGCGGTATTGTCGGCACCAACACGAATTTTGCTATCTGATGGATGTTTATAAAGAGTAGACATTTATGGACAATCGGCCAACACACTAGGTACTAACGTTCTATTTTTCTTAAACTATGCTGTATTATCCGGACTTGATTTTTCAATAACTATTCAAAATTCATCATATTTATTCAGTTAATTATAAGTTTTATTTTGAGAAATTCGTAATAAATTTTGTTTTGTTTAAAGAACCCTATACGGCCTGCGGCCGCCCCTTGGTTTGACCGCCCGTGTGCGGTGCACGCGCTGCACACCTGCTAGGATCGGCCCTGCCTTTACATTGAGAAATATTTTTCACTTAAATGCATTGTTTTGAATGGCTTAACAATATTTATGGCTGAGTAAGAATTCCTGTGTGCAACCTAAAATTTAGGAGCTGTATTTCATTAAATTTAGATTTTAATGATAAATCTCTCGTTCCCTCTCCTTGACTGGCAAATTTACTGATTTATCATTTTATCCATTCATGATTACTTCTCTCCTGTGAAATATTCTCTTACAGGTGTTCTTTTGGAAATTTTCTCGTATAGGTGTTTTTTTCATATATTAAATGAGCTGCTTTTCCCATTAGCAAACTGTTGAGTTTTACAAAATTTTGCTCTAATGTGTATAAAATTATTTCATGGAACCCGGGATTTTAAGGAATAGAATATTCACAATATAAAGAAAATATTTTTTATTATAATAAAAGTTAGTTACAAAAAAAGTTATTACATATAAATAAAATTTTGAATTTAAATAGCTAAGATGAGCTTGCTCTGTGTATGTTTGGGACCAAATGTAATGATTCATGGAACTCTTGGATATGCTTCATGGAACTCCAAGGTTGTGTGGAACACAATTTGAAGACTGATGCTACAGACAAATGAGGGGTTAAAACTATTATATCAATTATTAGTTGTTTAATACTTTTGGAAACTGAAAGGAAACTAAGATTTAATAGTATGGTGCTTTTGGCACATGATAATAATGAAATCAATTTAAAAACAATAATTCCTAATTATGAAATTTATAATAAATCTGTAATTATACATACATTTAAAGATGCGCTAGACTAGAATTTTTATTCTAATACTCAATTCTGCATTATAATCATTTTAACATATACCACTGAATGTATTGTAAGAGTATTAAGATTGGAAAATTATCATTTGTTGCCTTTGGTTACAAACAGAAAAAAAGTGTGTTGAAATTTACCATGTAAATTAATGAACTTGACAAGGGTAAACTGATATTACCCACTCAATGTGCCACAATTGCTGCTGCAACCGCTAAGAATAAAATAAAAACATTTTTTTAAATTCAAGGATACGTTGATTAGTCCTCAAATTTGTTTTTAAAAATCTGGCTACTTTAGGAGGAAATGGTGCGATTCACAAAAAAATCTTGATTTAATGATTTTTACAAATTTTTTTGCTTGTAACCAATGAATATGGATTACATAACAGTTTTTGTTCTCAAAATGCAAGAAAAACTAACCATTTAAAGAAAAGTTTTAAATTTATGAAGGGATTTCAAAATGTGTGTGTGCTACTCCCTCCTACAACAATTGATGAACACACACATGAAATATGATTTGCAAGTATGTCAAACTATGCACAGCAAAAGTTAGTATGGGTTTTCTATTAGCATGACTGATATTTGTGAAATTGTTTTTTTTTTCTTTCTGAATGCTGATTGAAAATTTCTTAAAAAAGATGTCAATTATAAATTCAACTATTTTTTAAGAATTAGTATTGCTTTGATTAAAAAAATGCATACCAACTTTAGTTACATGTACAAAAAGTAAAAAAAAAAAAAAAAATGTGACAGCATTTGGCTCAATAGAAAAATGCCTCAGCATTTTAAACTAAGATAAAAGAGTTTTTTCTTTTCTTTCTGAGATAAGTCATTGATTTCAATGTGTAAGTTTCCTTCTACCAGTCAAAATGTCATCATCAAACTAGGAAAAGGGGTTCTGCTGGCTATTATCCAAGACACACATTACGTTAACTACTTTTCAAGCTTAATACGTAAGAATTAACTCTTCAGTTGAGTATAAATATTTGTTGTAGCTGAAGGAAGTCTTTTTTTTATGACTGAGTTAATGTAACATTAACAAAAATGGGATAAAATTTATTCTTCATTTTGCATAAACATCATATATTCCTCATGGTATATGTACCATCATATATAAATTTCTTTTTGAATTTTTCCCCCTAAGCATTCCAGAATATTCTTGTCTGAAATTAAAGTGTAAGATTAATTAGTCAAAAAAATTGATAGATTGTGATACTTTTGTGTATAACTGATCAGTGGTATACACAAGGGGAGGGTTCACCCCCTCTCTCCAAGATATTTAATTTTCACCATAATTACTCCTTCACTCTTACGTCTGTGTGTTTTTAGAATGATCATGATTTCTTCCCTATAAGAGAGGTTTGTGTATGCCACTGTAATTGATTGAACTTTAGTTAGCACTAAGCAGAAATTTAATTATAATCTTGGGATATATTGACAAATTTGTATTTCAATTGTTAATAATTTTTGCAAAGATCAATGAATGGTGAATTCAAAAATTAAACTTGCAGTTGAAACTTAACTAAAAATATCCATGAATGTTATTCATGAACAGAATGCTAAATAAATATTTATAGAGTATGGTTTAACATTTTCTAACGTATATTAGGGAACTGGGAAGTACTTAATACAAATTTATTCTCATATAAATTATAGAAACAGTTTCTTATATAATTACTAGCTGTACCCGTTCACACGTTGCTGTGTTTGAACAAAAAGGCAGTTTTGATACCTCAAACATAATTTATTAATGATCAAATGTATGCAATGCGCCAAAATGAAAATTCATACATTTATCCCTATATATATGTTATTTGAATATAACATATGTACAAAACATAAATATACATAGTTGATGGTAGAATAAACATGCTTTTTCACTTGTGATATTAAACAATATTGCAAATGAATTTCAATTGAACAATAATTTTGTAATTATTAAACATCATCATGAAATGAATATTTGATGATTGATGGTGAACTTTATCTTAGCAGTGCTTGTAAATATACAATTAAATGTTATTTTGATATTTTTGGGATATTTGTTTTTGAATATTATGGGGATAAATGGGAAACAAGTAATATGTACATATTTGATAACCACTGTCAAACATTTTATGAAAAGTTAAAACATTTTTTTGTGCTGCCAATGTATCCAAAGAAACATCTGTTGCTCCTTGAACATTAATATTACTTAATGCGGCTTGTGTGTGGGTTAGAGTTTTTTTAAATTTCAGGATATAAGTGTTCAATGCCTAGTAATTCAAATCTGAACATATTTTAACTTTTACTTGGCTTTCCTTAACATCAGCAAAATTCTTTGGTGAGAGAAATACAATAAGAAGTAAGCAAAATACACTTATGTTGTTGTTGCTAATGCCACTTGTCTGGCGTAGTCAGATTGAGGCCCACGAAATTCAACATGGCATTGGGTTAGATTGTACGCCTGTCGTTAGCCGTAGCTTTGAGCACCATGCAAGTGACAGTACGATTTGGCTCGGTTCCACCCCAATTTTGAGGGAGAACACCCTAGGAGTGATCAGAGGCTTCCCACCTCATTTCCGCTTCCACCCTCACGAGAGGACTTGCCGCTCAACGACTATCTAGAGTACCCCATGCCGCAAAGAGACACTATTCATTTACAAACATCCATGCTGTCTCCGGGATTCGAACACAGGCCCTACGGCACAGCAGTCAGCGCCGCTAACCACTATACCAGATGAGCGACAAATACACTGATATGATGTAAAAATGAATACCACTAGTATATTGGAGAGGTGGATTGTAAAGCATTGCTTGATTTGTCTGTTTTTCTTTTTTTATAATAAATGTTTCAATTAGTTTTTTGCCCTAAATTTTACCTGTTAAAATTTTGCAATATGAAAATAATTTTGTTATAATCTTAATTATTTTTGTCTGAAATACCATTTATCATATTTTGCACCACTTTAACATAACAATGAAGTTATGTTATCACTTATTCTATGACTGAAAACAGCAACAATACAATTTTAACATCTATTATATGCAATAAATAAATGAAGCTCCTGTTTTGGAGCACATGTATTCAGAAAGAGAGAGAGTTTTCTTTTTCTAAATAAACATAAGTAATATAAGTAAACATAATAAAACTGACAACATCACTTAGGAGGTATGGTGCAGATGCATTACCTTTTTTTATCCAAATAAAAAAAGTGGATTCCTCATACAATTTTAGTTAATAGAAACATTTAATTACATTACTATTCTATTTTAAAACAGGAATAATTGGTACTTATGTATGAGTCCATCAACCAATAAATTAAGATTTTGTGTAAAATTTTAGTTAAGTAGAGTAACAAAATTTTTATTTCAGTACCTTGATTTCCATTAATTTAAAAGAAAAAAAATGCATTCTCTTTATTTAAACATACCAAGTTTTAATAATTTCTTAAAAAACTTGGAAAAAAGAAAGTAATACAACTTATGAATAAGGTAATTGTATTCAAGCATGCATACAAAAATTGAAACTGTACATTACAGCATTTAGTGATTGTTTTTGATTTAGCAAAAACAATTGACACGCTGATATTAGGTATAGTTTCATAATATTGATTAAACATAAATACATACAAATTTCACAACTTAAATATTATACTAACAACCAATTTCATCAAATCAAAAGGCATCACCAAATGTCTTGATATACAGCCAATAGTAGAAATCGTTCCTATGTACATTGGAGGACAATAATAATGATGATAGTGCTTAGTTAATTTTTTATTTGGCAAAATTGTTTGACAGCATAATATGCAAGTACTGAATTTTCTAGATTAACACTTGCACAGCAGTTAGAAAAACAACCTCCAATAAAAGTCAAATTCTTTTACATTTTTAATGGTGGTGAATCAGCAGAAATACAATACAAAGGAAAAAACAGAAAAATACGAGAGGAAAAAAACATAGAAGTGACTGAAGTCTCCTCACCCCACTAACTCTAGCATGCCAATATCCAGGAAATTCTTTGGAAGGCCTTGCAGCATTGGAGATGTTTTCTGTTCATTGGCTCTGTTAAATTACAGTGGCGACAGTAAGGATAGTGATAAACTCCTATGCAATGTCTCCCAGGCAGTCATATCCTGTCACTAAATGGAAAATGGCCACCA
The DNA here is from genome assembly GCA_019973975.1 of Trichonephila clavata. Classification (NCBI taxonomy): domain Eukaryota; kingdom Metazoa; phylum Arthropoda; class Arachnida; order Araneae; family Nephilidae; genus Trichonephila; species Trichonephila clavata. Next base: position 11,873 of record BMAO01028814.1, read on the forward strand.
CATTTTGATTTTGTTTATTCAGTGTAGTATCTAAATCCTTTTTGACCCAATTATTACCTTGTATTTAATTTAAAGTTGTTGATTTCTATTACAGCAAATACCATCATATAGATGCAACTGCAGGATACAGCAATTTGGAAAATTCAGCTGCAATAAAAATAGTAATTTCACATTACACCTTCATTTACTAATATATCATAATTTTAAAAGAATTCAAACAATGGTAATGACAGCTTCAATTCAGATTTACCAATAGATACTATAATATACAAATATTCACTTAACAATAACTTTTAGCATTACATTACACAAACCTTTCCAAATTTTAAAAACAAATGCATTAATTTATATGTATAAACAATCTCAACAAAAGTTAACTTATATTATTTCATGCAGAAATTTTGAAATAGATTGTAATGGAAGCATTTCATAACATGAAAGCAGGTGAAAAAATCCTTCAATACATTTTGCATTTCTGTGAGTAAATTGGCATCACTAGGGGCTCTTATGTTTACTTCAGGTTTGGTCAACTCATCTACACTGGTAATTTCAAGTTGATGACATGTTAGTGGCAGTAATAATATAAACCTAAATATATTTCACAGAAAATTGTCCTAATTACAGTAAGAGACTAAAATTTATAAATTTATGGTGTATGCCTGTTGTTGAGCTATTAAGGTTATACATGTGCAACTTTGATGTGTTCGCAGAAAGTAAGTTTTTATAAATATTAAAATGCAATGTTTTCTTTTTAAAATAAAAAGTGCTAAATGAACCAGAAAGTTATGTAATAATATAAAATTAAAATATCTTTTCTCTTGGTTGCCATTCTATTAAGACACTGTATTATGTAATGCAGATGAAATTAGTTTTTGTTTGTAAAAAATAAAATGCTAGTTTACTCATACACATATATTAAAATTGAGTAAAATCGCTTATCTCATTTTGCAGCTTTTTAAGGACAAATTTTAGTATCCATAAATAAACAATTACTGTAAACTCTGGTGTATTATATATGTTACCGGCAAAGTATGAAATGCAGGGCATTCTATACAATGCCGGATGTTTTTAGGCAAAGTATGAAATATGAGAGTGATTACATACTTTGCCTAGGCATTGTATAGAATGCCCAGGCATTCTATAGAATGCCTAAAGCTATTTAGGCAAAGTATGAAAGAAGGTCATGATAAGGATATTATATCAATGACTTACATTCCTAAAAGTACAAATGGTTATTCTGACAAAATAATGAGACTGCCATTAAAAAAATTATTGTTAAATTGTGATTTCGCATATACTTGGTATTAAAATTCTTTCAGAAGTTCCAAACTGATAGAAACCATCCTATTTCTCACTCATTACAAGTGCCAATATATTGGCATTCGGAAAAAAAAAAATCAATGTTTTGTATTACAATACCTTATTTTAAAAAATAATTTTCTGTTTTTTCTGGCAAATTTCACGTAGGTGATGTACACTTCAATATCATAACGAGTAACATTTTTGTATTTGGTGGAAAGTTCTTTCAGAATTCTATCATATCCCCAGAATCATGAAATTAATTTTGCTCTTGGCAAATTAAATTCCTAGAACAAGCTCACATCGTCAAACTGGGTGTCAAAATTACCGGAGGCAATTGGTATCGCTTACATGATGCCGCACTAAAAAGGGATACCAGCCCCTGGAGAATGTACTAGGTCTGAAAATGGTAAAAATATGAATCTGCAGTCCCATTATGAAAAAAAAAGAATCCGTGACGTAATACTGTATAGCAGTTCTTCCCAACAGTTTTCTCTTCCAGACCAGTCAACGTTTGATAATTTTACGGCAGCCCTCTGAGGGTGGGACGTTGATTATTTATATTTTAAATTGTTTTGATTTTATAATTTAATTGTATTTAAACATGCCTTCAGAGTAAAATTCAGTTGCACCAAAAAATAATTATAAAATGATTTCACATAAAATATAAAGCGATTTCCATGGAAAGTCGCACAAACACGAAAAAAATACACCCCAGTAAATATAATGGAAATAATTTAATGCTCCTTGAGTGACCTGATACCCTTTGATCCAAGGAACAAGGGTTGGGGACCACTGTTTTATGGTGCTGAAGCTTTCTTTAACAGTTTAAATGAGTTTACTTTTATTTTCCGCCAACATCACATCATAACTATTCAGCAACCAATAGTCCCTGGGTTTCTTCTTAGTAGTCATTTTAGCATTTTTTATATCAGTTATTAACTTCTAGGAGGTAATTTCAGTTAAGAAAAAACCTTTTTTTTTTTGGATCATCAACTCGAATTTTAGGCAACTAACCGTTGAATAGTTGTTTCATGTCTATGGACCATGGGTCGGCAACCCCTTTTAGCTATTGCGTGTCAAACCAATCTACCAATATGATTCAGCGAACCACACAGTAGAGCATTTTTGAAACAATTCAAAAATTTACAAATTTGTTGAGTTTTACAAAGTGCCACTGAGAATTTTTCCGCATGCCACATGTGGCACGTGTGACATAGGTTGCCGACCCCTGCTTCAGACCATGTCTCATTCTCCAACACTATAGCTTGCTTCTCCATTTTCAGGTAGCACAGGAAAAAACCAATTTTTTGTTGAACAAGTTTAAGTAAAATTGAGTATTTTGACATTTCTGAACAAACAGCAATGTACAACTAACAGATTCTGAGCCTGAGACACTCGTTAAAAGTTCTATATCTTGCAAATTGACAATTTTTGAAATGAATCTGAGATGTATTTCATACTTTGCCAGTTTCTCATTAGGCATTCTATAGAATGCCTAGGCAATGTGTGAAATAGGAATCACATTTCATATATTGCCGGCTAGATTTAGGCATTCTATACAATGCCGGATTTCATACTTTGCCGGTAACATATACATCTATACTTTCAAGCAGAAATTTTTAGGTATATTTGCCATATAACACACCCTATTTAGCGAAGAAACCTGAAATGCATATACAAAATGCTCTTATGTTTTGAAATAATTTGTATGAGATATTACTCCAAGATTTAGAAAAAAATAATATATTTCTAGAACTATACAACCCTTTAAGTTTATAAGGAATGCCATTTCTTATAAATAAACAGTATTTTGATATATGTAGAAATCTAATTTTTTTCCATGATAATTTTTTATTTATTTTAAAGCTCTTATTTTGATTGTGGGGGCATAATGGGCCAGATTTTACAAAACTGTAACAAATAAAACAAATAGGTCAACTTTTAAAGTACTAATTTGATATAAGAGTGCTATACACCAAGTTGTTGTTTATGTTCCCCAAGATGGACGATAATATTACAATATCATTACCTTGATATTTCTATCATTGTCATGTGTGGTGTCATTGCCATGGGGATGACGTTTATTATAGTTAAATTTTCTTTTCTTTTTTTTGTGGTAACCCTATTAATTTCAGACAATTTTAAATTGATTTCTTTACAAATTTTACCGTTTTCAATGCATTTATTCTTCACCTGCTGCTCTACTCTGGTGGTATATTTTGTTCTACTCTTTTTGAACATAGGTATTTCCACTATTATAGGTGGGTACCAGGATATTTTTAAAAACAAATACGAGGGGTGTTCTTTTAATTTTTACAGATCAAAAGGTGTTCCAAATTCTCACTTTCAGTCTATTTTATTTTCATAAAAAGGAGGCTTTTTTTATTCTCTCTTATGTAAAATTTTGTTGATATCGGCCAACATAAAATGTGGCAGTGATATGAAAATTATTTCTCAACATAAAAAGTCTGGCAGCCGAGTCTTTTATTGTGGATCTTATAGTGCGAATTCGCGCTGAAAAAAAATCTATCCGATTTAATTCTTTTTACAAACAGTAAATTGTCAATTTCCACCAATTTACTTCTAATTAATTAATTCTTTAAACGTTCCTGGTTTGATTAAATTTATAAGGAATTTGAAATTGTTTCATTAGCTGTTGCCGATTGGTGCAGCTATGCATCTGATGTGTTAATTGAGTTTATTCTGGTTAATACAGAAGCTTGGGGGGAAGGGTAAAACTGCTGAAACTCACAAGAGCAATATTGGGAAAAGGAAACATAATAGCGGACATTTTGCAGAAGGACAATGGGTTTTGGGCGGAGTTGAATGTGTGACAGGTCACTGTTTCATGGTGGTAATACACAACAGGATGGAAGAAACACTTCTTGAATCATGGATCAAACCAGGAACAACAGTTATTTTGACAGTAGGAAATCTTATGAAAGGTTGGGCGAAAGAGGTTATGATCACCTAACCATTTACTTGAAATCATTGATTCAGAGATCCTCATCTGCAAACAGGACATTATTCCAATATGTTTCAGATTTTTATTTTTAAATTTAATCCAAGATTTTTATTTTTTAAATTTAACAAAAACTTTTCTTTAAATACAATGCTGGCCACCGTAAATGCAAAACCCTGAAGGAAGCATGCAAATAACATGAAATTTACAACATGCATTCGCGGAGTGAGATATGCAAATGATTAGAATTTCAGCGCAGACACACATCACACGCACCTGTGGCGCCACCTCAAAACGCTATTTAAGGCTTGGAGATTTCGACAATTTCAAGTTTGGCAATTGTGTTTTTCTTGTGGTTTTTTCAAAAAACGATCAGTTATGTCTCGTAGAAAACAGCGACCAGCTTTTGATCAAATATACGAGTTCGACAGAGGAAGGATAGTGGCCTACCTAGATTGTGGATTATCTTTCAGGGAAATCGGTAGTCGTGTTGGACGAAACCAAACAACTGTAATGCGGATATGTGACCGTTGGATGCAGGAGGATACGACGAACCGACATGGTCGATCGCATCCACCTCAGTGCACCACTTCACGTGAGGACAGGCAAATTGTGTGCATGGCAGTGACGGATCGCTCAGTCACATCACGAACCATAGCACAGCACATTGAGTCTGTAACGCATCATTCAGTGTCTGCGTGTACCATTCAACACCGTTTACAGCAGAGTGGTATGTCCGCAAGACGTCCATTGCTTGGTCTACCCTTGACGCAGAACCACAGACGTCTCCGCCGCCAATAGTGCGACGAAAGAAGGATGTGGGCGGCAGAATGGAATGAAGTTGTCTTTACTGATGAGTCACGCATCTGTCTGCAACACTACAATAGTCGGATTCAAGTCTGGAGACCCCGCGGAGAGAGGATGCTGAACAGCTGCATTATGCACCGCCACAACGGTCCTGCACCGGTATTGGATATCACTCTCGCACTCCTCTAGTACGCATTGTTGGTACTTTAAACAGCCAACGATACATCTCCGAGGAGTTGGAGCCAGTTGTCCTTCCTTACCTTCAGGACGACCACAGCCATATTTCAACAGGATAATGCACCACCACACATGGCACGCATTGTCCAAAGTTTCTTCGGCAATCACCAGATTGAATTGCTTCCCTGGCTGGCTCGCTCTCCGGATTTCTCGCCGATAGAAAACATGTGGTCCATGGTTGCTCAACGATTGACCCAGATTACACACCCTGCTGCCACACCAGATCAACTTTGGCCAGATGGGGAAACTGCTTGGTCTGCTGTACCCCAAGAACACATTCAAAGTCTGTTTGAATCAATGCCCAGGCGTGTGGCAGTGGTGATCTCCAACAATGACGGCTACTCTGGCTACTGATTCTGGCAGGAACCACACTTCACAGAAGTCTATAAATTTAATCATTTGATACTTGGTCAACATGTTATCTACAAAATAAATTTTGTTGTGCTATCTCTTGTCTTTCTTTGGGTTGCATTTATGGTGGCCAGCAGTGTACATTGCTCCAGTAATGCGGCTGATCTCTGTACTCTTCGAGTTGACTTCTTTCCTTGGCTAGTTTTCTCTATTCCACTATAATCATTAAAATGCTTTATCACATACTGCCCCATTAAAAGAGGGACAGTTTTGCACAGATTTACCTTGATTTATGAGAAAAATAATCAATTTTCCAAAGCTTTTTTTTATAACAATGATCCATTTTTATAGAACAATAATAAAATAGAATATTTTAAAGAAAACAAGTCAAGATTCAAACAAAAGTTTTTTTTGTATGTGACAGCACTGCAGAAATCAAAAAGCAACAGAAGATATTTTCATTTAAAAAATCCTTTAAAAATGCTTTTATGTACAATAACTCTATTGTTGAACACATCCTCCACGGTACAATCAAAATCACGCACTCATGCAGGTAATTAAAACCCTGCAATCATGCATATAATGAATGCCCTTATAAACTTTAATCTCTGGCTAAAGTAAGATTTCTACAAATTTTTAAGTGGGCGAACACTGTATGCATTTCAACATGAATGGATGTTAAAAAGAATGCTTATGAAGTCTACTTACATAGTATATTTTCATCTTTCTTCAAGTAACCTTCTATTTTCATGCTGTTTTCATTTTACTATGGGCCCTGCAAGAAAGGTGCATTTCATCATTGTAAGCAACATTAACAGGAATTGATATTAAAAAGTGAATGCTCAAAAAGTTGACTTACGCAGTATTAGCAAGCTTTTGTTTATTGAAAGGTCTTCTTCTTGGTGTCGCCACATCTGTTGTCTGTTTACTACGTTTAATTACCAGTAATTTGTTTCCGACAATTCACATGCTAGTAACTGATGGTTTCTGGTGATTCTGTTCTGCATGCCCAGCTTTCTGAGATAAACATGCTGCGCATAATCTGCGCAGATGTTCAGGGAGGAAACATGCGCAAAGTTATGCGCAGATTACCAGGGAGGAAACTAGCTTTTGAGGGGCTAAACGATTGTGATAAGGACAGATAAAAGGAACAAACAAGACCAGACGTGTAATGCGCAATTTCGTTGGCAGCACCTATTCCTATAATCTACAAACAAGGATGGGTTACTTTGATATTTTTGGCATCTTTTTGAAAATCGCCAAGTTTATCGTTGGCTTAATTGAACCTACAAAAATCATTCTTGCTGTAGCACTCGTGCTGAAAGGTTCGTATATAGAATTCTAGCGGCGAGATTTATTGATTAGGTATTTTATAACTTTGAATTATAATGTTTAATTGTTAAATTTTTTTGCAGTTTTTATATTGTATTAATTTCCTGTTAAGTTTTCCATCATTTTAACATATTTGCTGATTTACGGAATTTCTAACTTATGCACCCTTATGTGAACAACTAAAAACTTTGATTCATAATTTTGAATTATTATTATTTTGCTCTTTTTATATTGTATTTTTTTTATATTTTGTGCTTTGATTTGATGTAATTAACATTTTCCGTTCATCGACTTTCTAGCTTCTGCCGTGTGAAAGCTCGATTCTCCGATCACGTGAATGTAAAAATTTTATGCTTTGATTATTTAAAATGTTTTAATAATACGTTTTAAAGTTTCCAGGTATTTACCATTGTAGTAGATTCATTAATTTTTTAGTTCCTGCTGGGTGATTGCCCACTTGCCGGATCTCGTGAGTGTAAAACTTTTTCTTGTTAAATCGAAAGTTCGATTGATTGTTATGAAAAATTAGCGTAAATATACGATGTTTTTTCTCACTATTGCATCTTAGAAGCAACGGTTTTTCTGTTTTCTTCTTGAAGCCATTATGGATACCACGTTTTTCTTTTTTGAAGCTCGACGAATGGATATTTTTTCTTTTGAATGAAAGATGTAAGAAAGAAATGCTTGCTTTGAGAATGAGTGAACGATTGAAAATATTTCGGTTGCAATGGATGTCCGAAATATGAAAATAATTTGTATTTGAGAGAAATGGAGATCGTTAGTTCATCAGCCTAAGGCATTTATATTGGATTTCTTTTCCCATTGTAGCGATTTAGAAGCGACGCTTTTTCAGTTTTTCTTGTTGAAGCTGTTTTAGAAACCACGTTTTTTTCGTAGAAAGACGAGACGGATAGATTTTTTTTCTTAATAAAAGGTAAGAAAGTAATGATTGTTTTTTGTGTGAATGAAGGATTGATAGAATCTTGTAATGGATGCTCGAAATTTGCATTTAATTTCTTATTTTATGTTTCCTTTGTTGACAGTTTTGGAAACCACGTTTTTTCCATGTTTTTCGTCTCTTGACGCCATTTTGAAAACCACGTTTCCTCCTCTTGTTTACGTCTGTCACGCCATTTTAAAAAACGCGGTTTTTTACTTGGCGCCATTTGGCGAAAAAATTTTGTCGCCAAATACAGCAGTGTGCTGTGCTAGGATTTTACCCAGTAAGTATACCCTTAGTTAAAGTGTAGTAATGAGGGGGGGGGGGCTTGGCGATGTCAATTTCTTCTAGTGACCAAAATTGATTGCCAAGCTACTTCACTTCGCGAAAAATGTTCGAAAGCCAAAATTAATTCGTTATCTTACCATAATATCTGTATAAAAATCGCCAAATCCAAAGCCCCTCCCCCTATACTACACTTGAGCCTAACCCTTATTGACTCAAATTTGTATCTTTTTCTCATAAGTATTGGCTGTAAATATTCTTGACATGAAAGGATTCAGTTTCAAAGGAAATTGGATATTTTAGGTCCGGATTATGTTGCAATCCTTTTCATAAAAAGAGACTTCATTATTGATATAAGCTGTTCCTTATAATCCTGTGTAACCAATTATTTGAATTATGTATTTTGTCAAATGAAGATATCTCCAGCAAAACTTGTCACCAAATCCTCAGAATGTGCATGGGAATAGCTTTCATTATTGGCTGTATATTGTGGAATTTGTTGGCATGTTTTAATTTTAAAAGATCTTTTAATTTTGTAATAATTAAGTGCTGAGATTTCTTTCTGAAGTATCATTGTGGTTGGATATCCGTGAAAGGTATGTCATATGCAGCAGGCAAACCTTTCATAGGGTATACCATTATTTTAATTTTTTAAAACTCTACAAGAAGGATAACTGATAAAAGAATGTGAATATTAATCTTACATGATATACAGAAAACCCTTAAATGTATTGTTTTTCAGTAGATACCATCATAAATGTTGAAATAGCAGTGATTTATTTTATTTATTGTAAAAATGTTACACATTTTTACTGGTTTTAGAAAAGGGAACAAGAGAAAATTGGTATTTTTCTATTCTACCATTGACTAGTTTTGCTAAATAAGAAAAAAACATTGTCAAATGCAGCTATAGTTATTTTTGTTTTCACACTAGCATAAAAATGATTTTCCTCTGTTGGCTGTGTATCATGATTTTTATATGAAAAAATTGGTCAAGAGTATAATACATAACTACCATCAAATGTCATTGGAGATAAATTAGTTGTCTCAACAGCTTAGGCAACCTCAGCAGCTTTATCAGAGAAGATCAAATCTTCTGGACTGATCTTGAAAGGCCTGGTTTGAATTGCTGGGCAGCTGAGGATATGTTGATTAATAAATAACATATCCTCAGATAAATTGTAACATATCCTTAGATATATATTAGTAATGCATACTTATGACACAAAGATTTCATAGGCTGGAAGTGTATTAATGAATAGTAAAATTGAACATTTTTGTGTAACTTGAAAGTTGAATAATAAAACGTGTATGTAGTTATAAATTATAGACATCTACATTAAAAAAAAAATTTCTATTTTTGCAAAAGTTTAAAAATTAAAAAAGTTTTTCACTTTAATTATTAATACATGAATTCTATTAAAATGAGTAATGCCTAAAGTAGAAAAAAAATCTGTAACTTTGTTTCTGTTTGTCTTTCTATATTACTCAATAGAAAAGTTTTTTTAACTTAATCGTATATTAACATGAAAAATTTGGCACCCTGGTGATTTCCACCATAAGATATTGCATTTAATTAAAGAATTTTATTAAGATTCATTAAATTATTGAACGCTAAAGAGTACATTATTTTATTTGTGATAGTAAAGTATATTATCTATCTAATTTTTATCACCAGTCATATAAAAAAATGGTGAAATTGTCGAATCGGCCACTGGTCCGCCAAAATACGGTTTGCGTGTTGTGTTTTGGAGTAGCAACCCTACTACAACATGATTTGACTTCTCCCTGACTGATTCAAAAATCAAAAGGGTTACCAGATTTGACGGTTTTATTGATTTAGCAAGAAAACACTTGGCGGGATAAGTGGCCGATTCAACAATTCAACCAAAAAAATTAATACTTTTTTTATGGCTTTAACTGTTTGCAAAACATTGCATAGAACAATTTTTTAAAACGGGTTCATTTGTGTTAAAAGCAGGCTTATATAATTAATGATGCATATTGACTTTTTTTTGTTTATTTCCTTTTTAAGTTAATTCGTATATTTTTGTGTCTGTATATATAAGTTTTATACTAAAAAATTAAGAGATTAGTAATTAGCTGAATTTTACTGTGTTTCAATTGGAATTTGCTGTCCATATCCTCAATTGACTTGAACTTTGTTGGATTCATTTGAAATATTATTTCATGTTTCATCAAAGTCTTACAAGTCCTGTTTACTAGCATCATTAAATTATGTTTTTGAAAAAATGTATAGTTCTGAAAGGAGATAAATATAATATAAAGAATTCTCTCTTATAAGTGCACTTTTTAATTTTGAATAAATCAATTAGTTTTTATCCCTTGGTAGGTGAGATAACATAGAATACTATCCTAATTCAAATTAAAAATTTACATTCAAGAAGAATCAGATTATATAAGGTTCTTAAAAATGACTTTTTTACTGGGGCATGACTGTAAATTTCTATATTTTCAGGGGTGCAAGAAAATAAACATATGTTAAAGTGAGCAAAGACCAATCTGTCGGAAAATTGGATAGAACCAGTGGTTTTTATTTGGTTAGAATGTTAGTGAATAATGTTCAAATAAATTTATTACAATTAATTTGAATGGTACGATTTTTTTTTCCATTAACAATGCATAAGTTAAGCATGTATTTGAAATGTGAGAAATTATTAAATTAATGCAGTACTATAATAATTTACTTTTACACTTTAAGAAAAAGTTGTGTAAATAATTGCAAAATGTATATTGATGTCTCTCCCTCTTTTTAATGCAACATATCTTTTTATTATATTCATATATTTTTTTGTTTCTATTAAGAACACAATCTTAATAATTTATCTTACAATATTTATTATTTATTTTAATTTAATTTTTCTTAACCTTATACTTCCAGAATGTTGTATCAAATAAATATACATTATTAGAGTTCTTTGAGGAGAAAATGTTTCTTTTAATATAATACTGTGTAATTTTGTTTAGAAAGTTTTTTTAACTATAACAGTTTTTTTTTATGTACCAACGTTTTTCAATCTTTAGGCATATTTTGTACTATATATCTTTGTTTATATAAAATAAATTATATGTTACATGTTTTTTTTTCAGATGTAACATACAATAATTGTATTTATTAATTACAGGTGGAGTTGTTCTTTGTGTACCATTGATCAATATTGTAATAAATTTAACCCTTTGTATCTTATTTAATTATTATCAAAATAAGAAACCGTTATAGACTATAACATTTGAAGGGGGAAAAAACAGTTATAAAGTTGGGCATTATAAACATAATCTCAAGTTGTGTGTGTGTGCATCAAAGCAATAGCATTGCATCTTGTGCTTTGTAGGTTAAATAGTTTTCAAACTCAAAAATGTGTAATTACTCGATAATTACTTTTCACAATAATAGAATCAAAATACTATTAAAATATTTTGTAAATATATCGTTTTATAGCAAAATGTGAGATTCCTCTTTAGCAGAATTTTGGTGAGCCACTATAAGTATATTCGTCATTTTACAGTATAGATTGTTATTTTATTTATTATTGGGGGGGGATATACATCTTTGCTCACAGATTAGAGTTTAAAATATGGGTGATGCCTTAGTTGTTTGTTTGAAAAAAGTAAAGGAAGTATGAACGCTGAATTGAAGTGTAGAAAAAATTATCGCTTTATTTCAAAGTGGAATTTGAATTTTCTATGGTAAAGGCTGTTTTCGGACACTGCTAAAGGATACGGATAAAACGGCAAGAACATTTGTGGGCTGGAAAAATCTCCAATAATAATACAAATTTCTTTGGATATAAAGTAAATAATTGTTTAAAGGATAGTGTTCTTTGAATTTTGATTTTTGAGAAAAATATGCAGTTTTCAACAATATTGCAAAATGGAATTTGAATTTTCTATGTAAAAGTATAGGAAGTGAAAACCCAAAGCACATTTTAACAGAAAAAAATTGATTTTTTTCAAGTAGATTTAAATAGTATTCAAGAAAGCATACTTCCCTCGTTTGGCTGGCGTAGCAAGAATTAAGTTTTACGGTCGTATTAACTTTTTTAAAATTTTAAGTTCATTCTAAATTATTTTTTGATGTAGTTGGGACTTTCTCGATCAGATGGTGCCACCATGTTTTGTAAGACGAATTTATTCTTGGCTATGGATACTTATTTTTGGCTATATCTTTCTGAAATACAGTCAGCTGAAATTATGGTAACTTGCAAATTGCGGATAATGGAAAATATTTATGATGTACAGAGATTTAACATCTCAAATCTGATAAACTTTCCCTTTTATTTTTTTGGCGTTTGTGTTTTAAAGAAATTCATTTATATAGATAATTTATAATTATACTGTGTACTTTTTTTTGTGCCTGTTATTGAAGAAATGTCTATAAAAATGTTTAAATTCTGTGAAACAACAGAATGTAGAATTTAAAATATACTTATTTTATACTTGACAGAAAGTTGTGAATTTACTAAAGTACATGAATTACTACTCCTTAAAGCTCACAATTTAAAATTTTATCTTATTATTGTAATGATATTATTGCTTTCTTTTTAACTAACAAAAAAAAATTTTCATCGAAGAGATTTTATATTTGACTTAAAATTTTACCATTAAACCGTTGGAACAATTATTAAGCAAATTTTGTTTTCTAGTTTAATTAGCAGAAACTTATTTTTTTCAGTTAATTTTGCTCAGATTTTAAGCCACACCCCAAATTTTCAGTACGTTTTTGTGGAGAAATTTATATAAAATATATCAAAAGCAAAATGCAGAAAATAAAGAACATAACAAGAAATAATGTAATAAAAAGAAAAACATGCAAAGATCGAATCTATAAAAAGATATAAAAATGAATTACAAATAAGAACCTAGTGAATCAAAAAGCAATTTCAGACTTAGGACCGAATAAATGGGGTTAAACTAGTTTGAAGGCGCCAACCTTCCTCCTTTGCAACTCTTTAGAAAAAAACCAAAATAAAAGAAATAGAAATTCAAATTATAAAAAAATCTCACAGAAAGTATGAAAGAACAAAAGACTACGATTCAGCAAAAAATTCTCCTAAAATGTTTAAGCAGATAATTACTAAAAGAATTACTAATTAAAGGATTCTTCAAAAAAGATTTTTCAAAGTTCTGCTCACAGAGCTTTTTGTAAGAAATTCAACAGTCTTGAAACCAATGAAAAGCTATTATTTATTGTCTTAATAATCCACAAATTACACCTAACCGCTTCCTTTAAGCCAGCTTGTAGATGCCAAGAAAGATGAATATCAAATTTGGTAGGCTATAATTTGGTTGGTTGTCAAAAATGTAGAAATTTTTCAATGTATAAGATTTTTAAGATGGGTGTAGAAAAAATGTAAACTGTGAGAAGAGTGCTATAATAGAATCTTCACAGCAAAACTACTAATTTGCTGACTTTGAGATCCTATTGTTCTGTGGTGGTTTTGTAATCAGAAGTAGCAAGACGATTAATGTGTTTGTGATGAATATAAGTTCTTAAGAAGTTAAAAGGATAGTCATGATCTAAGCAACATTGGAAGAATTTCTTGTATTTCTTTAGTATAATTTATTAAGTATTTCTTAAGTATTATAAATATATATATATAATATTTCCGAAATAAAGTGACCGCAGTAGCCTAGTGGTCAAGGTAATGAACTCGTGGCTGGCATTTCATGAGTTCAAGCCTAGTACCACTGAAGATCCGCTGTGTAGGGGAGCGATGCACATTAAATCTGTCGAGAGCTCAAACGTCCTCCTGTTGGTATGGTAATTAGGAGAGGTGGTGCCAGCTCAGGTGTCGTCCTCATCACTTGACCATGGTTCAGAATTATGAGGTACGCTGAAAGCCCTCGAGTAGCTGATCAGTGCAACGTTAATATTCACTCACTCACTTTACCAAAATTTAAAATACTGATTTTTATTATTTTATTTTTAAATTAAAAAATAAAGCATTCACAAAACGATAATCTGTTGAATAAACCTTTAAAAATACAAACTTTAAAAAAAATTGAAACTGAATTTTCTATATATGCAAACGGCGTTTTCATTTTTTAAATGCAAATATACATAATTTTTAATTTCAGAAATCTTTTAAAATGAATGATTTATTTTATAAACAAATGATAAATTTAACTGTAACAATTAATAATGTTTGCTTTTTTAATCTCACAATTGTGAATCAAATTGCTTGATTTTCAAATGTTAAGAAGTTTTACATTTCTTATTTTTTCCATTATTCATTCTTTCAAGTCTTGGATATTTTTCGAACTTTGTAATTGCATTTCAACTGTTCTGTCTTTTAATCCTTTTATGATGTAAAATTTTTCAGCTTCTTCCAAGTTGATTTGGGAGGTGATCTTTTGCATTCTTTAGAAGTATTCTAAATTGGTCTCTTTTGATGTTTTTGCTAGTTGTCTCCTCTGGATTTACTTGTGTTCCGAATTCTTGTACCATGTTCAATTTAAATTCGGTGAAACTTCTTTGTATCGGATTTGACTTGATAAACGTTGCTATGGCTCCACTTACTAATTTTGTTAAAAATATAATTTTCTGTTACTTTGAAAGAATTGCATGTATTTTCAAAATGGTCAAGAAATATTTGAATTGGCATTTCCGGCCTATACTTTTGAAAAATGTATATCTTCAAAACGTACTTCCCTTTGGACAATGTTTATATGTCAGGTTGTTTTTTTTTCTTCTTCTCTTTTGTTCTGCTCACTTCTTCTGTAATCTTCTCCTTTTAATTTGGTCTTCGACCTTATTTTCCATCTTAAAATTTTGATTATTTGAATTTCCTTCAATTGAATAAGAGAATGTTATTTCTTCTCTGGCTGTTAGAACCATGCTTTTCATTTCCGAGGATAGAAGTGCATCTCTTTCTCTCTCTTTCTTTTTCTTACCATCTGAATGTTTTTTTCACTGAGGGCAACCCACCGTCTTCAGAAAAGAGAGATGCAGCACGTTCCGGATTCCATAAAGTTCTCTGCATCAATTTTCATAATAGTTGGCTGACTTGGCATCGGTTTTCCATTTTTTAAATGCTTTTTTAGATGGATTTAATTTAAGGTTTAAAATGCGTTTTCAGGAATCCTGCCAGCTTTAGCTGTCGTGTTTCGAATCAACACTAAACATCTTAAAAACGGTTTCTATTCAGCTATCTACAAGTCCTTTCACTGAAAGAAACCGACAGATTATACCTTATATATAAGTAGTGCAGGCAAAAATTTTTCAAGGGGAGTCCATGGTACAAAGTCACCCAACTCGTATCATACCTCAAGACAACACCAATTGATTCTTCTGATTTTATCAACAAAAAGCAGTAAAAGTAAATTATTTAATTAGTAATTAGCATAAATAAAAAAATAAATTGCCATAGTAGATGCTTTTAAAATAGAGGAACTTTTTCCTACAATTTATTGATAGATTCTTAAGGGTTTTCTTCTTCAAGATGATAATAAAAATTAATTATACATTAAGTGCTATTGAATACCAAGGGCTATGCAAATTGTGTAGCGTTGCACATTATTTATGCTCAAGTAAGGGTGCTGTTGTAACTTCATATATGCTGCTTACTGTGGTTGTTATTAATTAGTTGTTGGGAATTGCCAGTATGGGTAAACTGCCTGATTTAGATGCCTTTGATCGTGTACAAATCGTAGGTGCGCGACACATTACCATTTAATTTCTGAAATTGTCTGAAATCTAGGATTTTCAAGTTTGACTGTGTCAATAGATGAAGAATATATGGATTGTGTACAAAAAACTAGCGATCGGGAAAACTGCAAAGGACAATTAGCCTTTACAGTGCATGATGAGAGACTGTTCAGATGTATTGTTTGTTGCCAGGAAAGCGAAAACTAAGCTCACAATATCATCCAGTTGAATGACAGTGCCAGTCGCAAAGTCAGTAAACTGACTGTGCAATGCTCCCCTCACCGTATAGGTTTCTGGAGCCTTCGAGAGATCCATTGCTCAATGTTTGCCATCGAACTGCATGTCTTGCCTTGTCCAGAGAGCTCAGGGACTGGAGTGTAGATGACAGCAATTGAGTAGCATAAAGTGATGAGTCCCAATTCCGACTACTTAACACCAACAGGAGTCTGAGAATATGGCGTGAAACTCGTGAAGCCATGGATCCTGCATGCCAGGTTGGAACTGGGCAAGGGCATGGTGGCTCAATCAAGATCTGGGGTGTTTTTTGGTGACACTATTTGGGATCTTTGGTGCTTGTACCAACCTCCCTCGATGCAATACGTTACATAGAGTTGCTCAGTGACCACCTCCATCCGTTTATGCTCTTCTGTTATCTTCATGACAATGGAGTTTTGCAGCAAGACCACTGTACCTCTCACAAGTCTCGGTAGGCTACTGGTTGGATGAGCATTCTTCTAACTTTTCTGTTATAAATTGGCTACCTAGAAGCCCAGACTTAAATCCTATTTGGGATGTTTTGCAACAAGGTTGGAAAGGCCATCACATAGCACCAACAAACATTATGAATTTTTGACAGCTTTAGCTAATATTTGTCAAGTCATTACTGTGGGATGTTTCCAGAAACTTGTTGAATCTATGCCTCGTTGTGGGGCATTCCTTATCAAGATCAGAAGTGGCTCTACTCGTTACTAGGTAGCTATCCTTCATTCAGTGGCACCTCAGTGTATTTCGTTGCACTACTTTCAATTGATTTTGCTCACATTTCAGGGGTATATAGCGTAGTCGGTGAAATTCCTTTTATAGCCATGTTTATAATGTTAAGCAAAAAGAAAGGAAATAGCATGCCAGATTAGAATTGTAGTTTTGAACAGAACTATTGCCTAACGAATAGTTTATAATGATCATAGAAGCTTTGCAAGGTTGCCTGAAAAGTTACCTCGAAACAGGTTTGCATCCATACTTAAATTTTGTCACTTGTTTTGACTGCTTCGTCACTGATATAAAAATTTATTATTTTGTCATTTTTATAAAAAAAATTCTTTAAACATGTGATTATAACTTAGAAATATATCTTTAAAATTACAATGTTTATTATGTATGATGCTTTTTACAAATTACTATGCCTTTGCTTTATTTTAAATTTCAAAACAAGATAGAATTATTTTTCAAGTAGATTGGTGTATTTCTATCTTACCCAATCCTGTGGCGTTTAGGTAAAGCAAAATTAAGTTTAGGAAATGAGAGTTGCTTATGTTTTTGAAAGAGACAGGGTAAATGAAATAATTCTGTGTATAGAAATTATTTGAGTCTCTCAAATCTAACATGATATTCTGTGCATAAAACATTTTTCTCGTGAAATTTTAAATAAGTGTTTTCATTGGAATATATTAAGGGCTAATGAATGTTTTCAATGATATACTATAGCATAGCAAACAATGTCGAAAGATAAATTGATTTTTTGAGAATTGTAAACTGTGATGCAGTTATTTCGTTTAACTATATATTCTAGTTGTACTATGTTTTTTCATAATTTCAATATTGATACTGATGGCTATTTTTATTTTCAGAGGAATAGGAAAATTCCAACAAGTGTAGAATTACAGAATCAAACCAACACAAGGAAGAAAATCAAAGGCCTAGAAAAAGTGCATCATAGAAAAGTGTGCCTGAGAAAAAAATTTTAGAAAAAAGAAAATTAACTACATAAATATGGAGTGTTTTAGCAAAGTTTTCTCTGCTTAACATGGAAGGCTCTTAAGTGAAAATTAAAAAGTTTCTTAGAAATTCAGATTTTTATAATTTTATGTACTATTTTCCATCTCAGATATGACAGTCCATCATTAGCTGAAGAAAAAAATTATTGAAATAATTCTGCACATAAATATAGTCAATATCTTTTCATTTGAATGATGCTGGTTCCCGAAGATTTTTGTATAAAGTTTCTCTTCAAAAAGCAGTTTAGTCATGTGAATTTTCAACAAAATATTTTAAATTTATCTTATAAGCTCTTAAGATATCCAATCAGACCAAAGATTTTTATGCAGTTTCAAAGATTTTGACTATATAATAACATTTAAAACTGTGGCTCATCACCAACAGTATTGCTTTTTTCAAGGTTTGTTACTTTATACCAATCATTCATCAATTATAAAAGGACAGCATGATATTTATCATTCACTGCAAGCTTCATTTTTTATAGAACATAAGTTGGTCCCTCTCCTTTTTGAATTTTGCACTAAAGAAATATGAAAAACAAGTACTGTGACATAACTTTTAGGTTTTGTTTAAACTGAAGTAGAGAATGTAACTTTTATTCAAAATTCACCTTTTCCCGAAATTTTGCAATAATTGGAATATGTTTTAAAATATTTTCAGCTGACTGTACTGAAAATAGTTTGATGATACCTCTTGTTTAATTTAAAAATGTTATATTCAGCTGAATTTCATTGTGTGCATTAATTTAAAATACAACTAGATTTCAGTATTGCATTCGACTCATAAGAAATAATATAATTATAAGCAGCTTTCCAGATTAAAGATCTACATAATTTTGCCTGAGATTTCGCATAACATAAACTAACAGGATGTCTACCTCTAAAAATGATATCCTTAAACATCATTTAAGTAATTTACCCAACGAAAAGCCTCATGTTTGTCAAATATGCAACACGGCTTTCTCCCGATTTGATACATTAAAAATTCATTTACGTATTCATACAAAGGAAAAGCCTCATGTTTGTGAAATATGCAACAAGGCTTTCTCTCGAAATGATCATTTAAAAACTCATTTACATGTTCATACCAAGGAAAAGCATCATGTTTGTGAAGTATGCAACAAGGCTTTCTCTCAAAGTCATCAATTAAAAAGACATTTACATATTCATACGAAGGAAAAGCCTCATGTTTGTCAAATATGCAACAATGCTTTCTCTGGAAGTGATTCCTTAAAGAAACATTTACGTATTCATACCAAGGAAAAGCCTCATGTTTGTGAAATATGTAACAAGGCTTTCTCACAAGGGGGTACTTTAAATATACATTTTCGTATTCATACAAAGGAAAAGCCATATGCTTGCAAAATCTGCAACAAGGCTTTCTCTGATAGTAGTAACTTAAAGAAACATGTACATATTCATACCAAGGAAAAGCCTCATTTTTGTGAAATATGCACCAAGACTTTCTCACAAAGTGGTGATTTTAGTAAACATTTAGGTATTCATATGAAGGAAAAGCCTTATGCATGCGAAATATGCAACAAGGCTTTCTCTGATAGTGGTTCTTTAAAGAAACATTTACATATTCATACCAAAGAAATGTCTCATGTTTGTGTAATGTGCAACATCGCTTTCCGTACAAATTGGAATTTAGTAAGACATTTACGTATTCATACCAAGGAAAAGCCTCATGTTTGTGAAATTTGCAACAAGTCTTTTTCACAAAGTGGTGATTTAAATAGACATTTGCGTATTCATACGAAGGAAAACCTTTTTGTATGTAAAATGTGCAACAAGGCTTTTTCACGAAGTGGTTGCCTAAGGAGACATTTGCTTATTCATACAAAAGAAAAAACTTCTATTTGCGAAATATGCAACAAGACTTTCTCTCGAAACGATCATTTAAAAAGGCATTTGCGTACTCATACCGAGGAAAAGCCTCATATTTGTGAAATATGTAACAAGGCTTTCTCATGTAGAAGTGACTTAAATACACATTTACGTATTCATACCAAGGAAAAGCCTCATGTTTGTGAAATATGTAACAAGGCTTTTTCACGTAGGGGTGTCTTAAATACACATTTACGTATTCATACCAAGGAAAAGCCTCATGTTTGTGAAATATTCATCTAGGCTTTTGCACGAAGGGATGATTTGGGTACACATTTACGTATTCCTACTGAAGAAAAGCCTAAAGTTTGTAATGACTTGCATTTTAAAAAATTTATCTCAAATTGTTTCATTAAATGTATATTTATATATGTATATTAATAGTATTACTGTGTTAGTTTCTGGACCAGAACTATCCTCAGACATCTGACACACCAGACACAAGTCCATGACCTTGAGAACTAGGCAGCAGGCCATTGAAATTTTCTACGATTATAGCAATAAATACTAAATTTCTTTAAAAAAAGGTAGAGGTATTTTGATTCTTGGAAATGTAAAACAAATCTAAATGATATGATCAATAGGCATTTTAATATCATAGGTTGAAACCATCAAATTTGTTTTTTTTTTAAACTTATTTTTTGCAATGTTTCTTACAAAAATACATAGTGGTCAAGGTAACGGATTCGTAGCTGGCGTGTCATGATTTCAAGCTTTGTACCGTTGAAGACCCCCTGTGAAAGGGAGCTATGGATGCAAATATGATGAAGCTCAAATGTTCTCCCAATGGTGTAGTGCGGAAATATAGGAGAGGGAGGTGCCAGCTCAGGTGTCGTCCTCGTCACTTGACCATGGTTCAAATTTACGAGGTCGTCGCCTTGTATTCCAGGAGTAGCCAAATAGTTTGATGTTCATATTCACTCATAAAGATAAGTATATAAAAATTTCCTGAATATCTGTAAATAAGCAAATATCTACTTTTTCAAATTTGTCTTTGTTTGTTCTTGTAAAAATTGAGAAGCTTATTTTCAGAATAAGTAACACATATCTCATTTCGAAATAGAAAGGACATTACTTATTCCAATATAATATTTGTACTGATCCTCAACAAACTTTTTTGTTAGAAAATTAATTGAATCTTTAAAAGCCGCCTTTCCTGTACTATTAGCGGACGCCAGGTGGCACTACTTGTTTTATTGGGAGCGAAATTCTTCTCGAGAATGAGTTCCTCGAAGATATTGTACGTGTGTAGTGAGGAATTGCTTTTCCCCTCATAAGATGTTAGACTCGATGTGTTTATTTGTTTCACTTTGTAGAACTTAACCATTGTTAAATATTATTTGTTTCTTAAATAATAAGAAACCTGGAGGCATCCTACTGGCGCCCAACGTAATTTCTGATATCTTGCCGACATGTTGGTTCTCTTCAACCAAATCACCATGTGTTTGTGAAATTATTGTGGGAAATGAAAAATAATTCGGTGAGTAGATGCAACGGACAATTGTACAATAATATTATTGAATATGTTTCTGTGTTTCTAAAAATTTTGATATATATACATATATTGTTTTAAATAATTTTTTTTTTAGTTATCATTATTACAGTGTTATATTAAAAATACTTTTTAAATTTAAATATATATATATATATATAGTGAAAGATCATTTCTGCTTTCAAGCAGGAGTTGATAAATAGATACATATGTGTATTTTAAAATAATTGCTATAATTGGGTGAATGATGTAATTCTAAGGCATTATTATGACAAGTTGCTGTTGAAAATATTTTTGTTTAAATTTAAATATTGAAAGAAAAGATAATATATATATATATATGCTATCAAGCAGAGAAGGGTGTGGGGAAGCTCTCAGTAAATCATCAAACTTTAATTTTTGTATTATTTTTATATCTAGTTGTTGGCGCCAGTTGGTGAGAATTCTTTGTATAGATTTTGCTCTGAGCCAACTGTAGCAACCTTTGTATTCAGTTCAAAAAGTATAGCGATTCCATATGGTTGGGATCCGTTTTCGCTCATTAAAATTTTGTTGTTAAATTTAGTCAATTAATTTATATCGGCAACACTAGTTATTTTTACTTATTCTTTCATGATTTGATGTATATATATGTAATATGAATGGAAGTAATGAAAAGTGCAGCCATTTATTATATCATACTTTATTCAAATTCAGCAAATTGTTTGGTACCCCAAGCCATGACAAGAGACGAGTCTTCTTTCCAGCGTCGATCAGGAGCGAGTGTCGTGCGTACACGTATTTTCCATAAGTCCGCCCAAGCTATTGTCAAAGTATTTATGCGGGAGGTGTGTTGAGTTGTCCTGGTAGGAAGTTTACCCCAACTGACGTATAAAGGGCTGGGGATTCATCACAATTTTCCCCCTCCGCATGACTCGTACAACAACTGGGACAGGGTCATTGACGACACAACGATCATTGAAAACTTAATTACATTGTTTTTAAATAATTTTGATTATCGTCATGGCATGGAGTACCTAATACTGTGTTACACAAATGTGCAAAATATTTCCTTTAAGTGGTTACAACAGGGAACAACAATATCACAATAACTAATTATAACAGCAATATATAGTTCACATTTACAAAGCTTGATAAACTAATGAAGGTTTTACACAGATACGGGGAGAATTCTTTGAACACCTTGAAAAGTAGGTATTTACAACAATATAGATAGGAAACACGATTTGTCTCAAATGAAAAAAGTATATTTTCATAATTAAAGAGAAATTGTTTAAGATAAAAGGATACAATAGCAGAAGTTGAGTTTTCATTCATGATATAACTTTAAAATTATCTGGGGAATAGAAATGCCTTAATTAAGAAATGTGGACAATTTGGGAATCTTGCTTTGCCAAAGAATTTGGTTTATTAATTTCATATGTGACTTCAGAACATTATTTTATTATTTCATAAGGGGCTGAAAAAAAAAGAGCTCAATTTTCTTGGAATAAGATACTGGAACTCTCCATACACAACAAGATACCTTAGTTGAATTTTTTTCAATAAAACGAGCATCACACATATCTAATCTTATTTATAATATGATAATCTATTGTTCTCTGCAAGGCCAATTCACATGCTTCATCAACATGTTCATAGTAATTATTCTGATTTATAGGTGATTGGTATAGCAAGAGACCAAATAGCAAGTATGCTGGTGGGTTATTGAGTGTGGAGGAGTTATATTCACACATTAAACACTTGGTATAGTAGTTTTGTCCAAGGAATTTTAGTAGAAAAAGGATTTACCTTGCATTTTGTTACTAGACTTGCAATGACTTTTGTTACTAATGCAATCTCTAGTTACTAGAGATTGATTGACACGTTCATTTTTACCATTTGTTTGAAGGTGATAAGCTGTAGTTAACAAACATAAGGATATTTTTAAACCTAGATGAAGTAAAGGCACCGTTTCTATCAGTTAATAATTAAGCAGGAATTTTTTTGGATTTGAAAGACTTGTTTTAATATATTTGCCTAAGTTTCAGAATTTTGATTTTTGAAGGAAAAGCCCACACTTATTTTGTTGCGTGGTCAATTACAATATATAGAATTGTTATAATTGAAGCCTCCAACAAAGTCAACAGATATAAACTCAAAGGGTTTACTGGTAGGTTGAACTTGTTGCAGTAACCCAAACTTCTTTTCGTAAATTGACATACAATGCAATGTTTAACAAATTCACTAATATCAGTTGTAATATTAGGCCAATAATATTGAAGTGCAATTAAACTCAACGTTTTTATGAACATCAGGATGACCAAACTGTTCAAGAGCTTGATTCAACAGTTTTAATCTTAATGAGGTTGGAATATCTATTTTACGTAAATTTTTCTTTTTAATTACTATTACATCTTTGACCTTATGGTATTTAGGTCCGCATAGGTTATCCTTCTTTTGATGAAATTTAATTTCATTAATGTCAAGCAAATGATTTGAATGTTGAAGGTGATGAGCAACTGGATGCCTGGATAACATATCTGCTTCAATGTTAGTAGAACCCTGTAAATATTTAATTTCATAGTCATACATACTTAGCTTTAATGACCAACCGAATAATCGACCTTTTAAATTTTTAGTATTTTTTAGCCAAACAAGAACTTAATGGTCAGAATGTAGGACAAATTTTTGACCATGTAGGTAATAATAAAATTTATCTAAAGCATCTATTGCTGCCAGTCATTCTAACTCAAATATATGGCATAATTTTTTTCGAAATCTCTTAAGGTTCTAGAATGATAAGCAATTGGGTAAAACACATTTGAGGCATCAGGTTGTTTCAACACAGCTCCAACTATTTTTTGTGATTCATCAACAAAAACATGACAAGTTAAATCAGGATCGTACAAATGTAAAATAGGTTTCGTTATTAAACTGCTTTTTTTAATTTTTCAAATGCATTTTGTAATCTGCACCATTCATATAATCCAAAGTTAGTACAGAAAACGAGTTTTTCAGTATCTTTTGGGTGAATGGGCACATGCCAATAATCTGATGCTAAGTCTAAAGTAGAGAAAATTTTGCTTGACCTAATTTGTCTAATAAGCTATCCATAAGAGGTAATGGTTCAGAATCCGCTTTACATAAAGCATTTGATTTTCTGAAATCTATACAAAGCCTGGTCGTTTTTCCTTCATCCCGTTTAAAAGCTAAAGTTACTGGGGATGAATAGGTATTAATACTTTCTTTAATTAATCCAGCCTGCAATAATTTCTCAACTTGACCTTTAATTTCTCTTTCTTCAATAGAAGAAGTACGATAAAGTCGGAGATAAACTGGTAAGTCTGATTTGAGTACAATTCTTTGAGTTTCAACTCTTAATTGACCTACATCATACCTGTCTTTAGAAAATAATTGAGTCATAATGTAAAAGTATTTATCTTAACTCACACCTATCCTCTATGACAATCTACGGTAGAACATTTTGATCCTCAGAGATGCGAGATTGAGGAGGAGTTAACTTTGTTTCTTCATTTATATGTAAAGAATATTTTGTTCAATTTTGTATTTTTTTAAAATTTTATTTACATTATTTCCATTTTGTGTTATTTGTAAATGACTACAGTCAATAGCAAGTTAAAATTTTGACAGTTCTGGTAGTCCAACTGTAAGATGGGACAAAGTGGGATCTACACCATACATTGTTACTAATTGAGAAATAGCACCCGAATGCCGTAACGTACACCCCCGCACCGTGGGTGGGGGGAAAAGTCTGATTGACACCAAGTTTTTATGGTTCTGCAATCCTTTGTAAGATCCGACTTGGGACACAAAACCTGACTTTGCAGGGGGGGGGGGGGCTAATGTTCTCCGTTCGCCACTGAGAGCACCTATTTTTAGATGAAAGGAACATGTCTTACTAAGTTTAAGTCCCTGGGTTTGTTTTATGCTTTGAGAATTTTCCTTTTTTAATTGATGGTTAATTACAAAATGGTGTGCTATAATGGAGATAGTTGAACCGGTATCGAGGATATATGGTAAGGGTTTGTTTTTAAAATATCCAGATACTCTTCCAATAATTGTAAAATTCGGGGTTCCTCGTTTAAAGGGTCAACATGTGGTTGCACAAGAATTTTAGGGGGTACTTGTACTGCCGAGAGCCTGAATGGACTAGTTTGAGCCCAATGATAGGCATTTTCCCTTGGCATTCGTTACATGGGTTAGGTGGCAAGTTACTCTGAAAGTGCATTTTTGATCTGTTAAATGATCTAGGTTATTAAACTGGCTTTGTGCAAATTTATTTGGCCTAAACTGTCTGGGTTTCCAGTTTTGATAGTGTTCCATAGGAGCATTAAATATTGGGGTTCTAGAATTATTACTTTCTTTCAACTATGTTCTGTTCACTGTTTTGAATTTTTAATAATTAAGTCGCGGTTATTAGCCATTCTGTTTAGTTACTAGGGGGATTTATAGAAAGTAACTGTCTTAAATTAATGGGTAAGCCATCTGCTAATCCTTCTAATCTCATAGATGTGGATAAGTGTAATTGTCTGCCAAATTTTTCCTGGAAGTATTCAGCACTTTCTTTTCCATTAAAAGTTTCTTGCGTGAAATAACTTAAACTTGTTATTAACGGGGCAAGATATTTTTCTGTTAAAAACAAGTGAATTCCTCCCAACTGTTAATTTCATCATAACAATTAATGTAATCCATTAAGGCACTGTTATTTAAATGGTTAGGTATATTGGTAATTTGTAAGGCTCATCTGGGTTCAATTTTAGACATTTATCATTGAAGTATTTTAACCATGAAATTACTTGCATAGAATTATTTGGATCAAATGATATTAACTAAATTGGTTTTAAAAAGTTTGATTTTTTGAGCTATCACTTGTTTCCGTCATATTTGTTTTTTTTTATACCAACACGTAAATGTGCATTAAAAGTTTTACAAATAGAAAAAATTAAATTAAAATATACACATAAAAACAGTAACAAAAAGGCAATAAACAATCAATCTTACACTGTACTTTTTTAAAATGTCTTATTTTGCTAAAATAGTTGCTCGATCAATTGGGGAAAAGATGATTGTAGGGAAGAAAATCACATTTTTTCTTATACCGGTAAAAATATGAGTGTTTTGAAAGCATGTTGAAACGTGTGGATTACAAACCATCTCCTTACTGTTCATTATATCTTCTAACCATTTTGAAGAATATTTTCAATCCGCCGCCAACTTAACCAAGCTTTTTTCTTACTATTTCTGTCTTCACAAAATAAACCTCTTCACACAAAAAGGATTTTGGATATATGTAGACTTTTACAAGCATGTAACTACTTCAAAGCAAATTTTTATTTATTTTAAATAAAATTATATGGAGAACATACATAAAAAAAGTAAAATATGTTAGCTAACTTCAAAGCAAATTATTTTAAATTAAGTTATATTGAGAACATATATGTAATGTTCAGTTAACTTATAAATTTTACTCATTTTACGCATCATCAGAGTAGCTAACAAGAGGTACTCCAGTATTTAATCATCTAAAATTAGAACATAAGTATCTAATATGCAACCCTGCATGTCATATATAGAAAAGTATATTTAACTTAATAATTGTAAAATTACGCGTGCAATAATTTGAAATTCTTTATTTGCTGCACTACTTCAGGTAAAATATATAATTTATCACGAATTGAATTACAAGTGTGGTAATAAATTAAGGCATTAAAGTTTAAATTAAAATTAATTGTGTCCATATATTAAATATAAATGTCTTGCTCACTACTATATGATCAAAATAAAATAGTCATTTTTGAATCCATAATTCTTTTACAAAAAAATAATAATTTGTAATATATTTGTGTGGTATCGATTAACACATCTGTTTTTCAGAGTTTGACTGTGTGGTATAAACCTATCATTACACAGAGAGGTAAAATTTTTTTTACTATACATTACAAATATGCATTGATGTTGGTATTTACACAATATGTAGAACAGGGGTCCGCAACCTTTCAGCTGTGGCGTGCCAAACCTACCTACCAACATGATTCAGCATGCCATGCAATAGGTAATACACTGCTGACCACCGTAAATGCAACACCCTGAAGGAAGCACGCAAATAACATGAAATTTACAACATGCATTAGCTTAGATGAGATATGCAAATAATTAGAATTTCAGCGTAGACACACATCACGCACGCCTGTGGCGCCACCTCAAAGCGCTATTTAAGGCTTGGAGATTTCGACGATTTCAAGTTCGGCAATTGTGTTTTTCTTGTAGTTTTTTCAAAAAACGATCAGTTATGTCTCGTAGAAAACAGCGATCAGCTTTTGATAAAGTATCCGAGTTCGACAGAGGAAGGATAGTGGCCTACCGAGATTGTGGATTACCTTTCAAGGAAATCGGCAGTCGTGTTGGACGAAACCAAACAACTGTAATGCGGATATGTGACCGTTGGATGCAGGAGGGTACGACGGACCGACGTGGTCAATCGCATCCACCTCAGTGCACCACTTCACGTGAGGACAGGCAAATTGTGCTCATGGCAGTGACGGATCGCTCAGTCACATCACGAACCATAGCACAGCACATTGAGTCTGTAACGCATCATTTAGTGTCTGCGCGTACCTTTCGACGCCGTTTACAGCAGAGTGGTCTGTCCGCAAGACGTCCATTGCTTGGTTTACCATTGACGCAGAAACCACAGATGTCTCCGCCACCAATGGTGCGATGAAAGAAGGATGTGGGGGGGGGCAGAATGGAATGGAGTTGTCTTTACTGACAATTCACGCATCTGTCTGCAACACCACGATGGTCGGATTCGAGTCTGGAGACACCGTGGAGAGAGGATGCTGAACAGCTCCGTTATGCCACGCCACACTGGTCCTGCACCGGGTATTATGGTATGGGGCGGTATTGGATATCACTCTCGCACTCTTCTAGTACGCATTGCCGGTACTTTAAAGAGCCAGCGCTGCATCTCCGAGGTGTTGGAGCCAGTTGTCCTTCCTTACCTTCAGGGCTTGGCCACAGCCATATTTCAACAGGATAATGCGCGACCATACGTGGCACGCATTGTTCAAAGGTTCTTCGTCAATCACCATATTGAATTGCTTCCCTGGTCGGCTCGCTCTCCGGATCTTCCGCTTATAGAAAACATGTGGTCCATGGTTGCTTAACGATTGACCCAGATTACACCCCCAGCTTCCACACCAGATGAACTTTGGTAACGTGTGGAAGCTGCTTGGTCTGCTGTATCCCAAGAACACATCCAAAGTCTATTTGATTTAATGCCGAAGCGTGTGGCAGCGGTGATCTCCAAGAATGGCGGCTACTCTGGCTACTGATTCTGGCAGGAACCACACTGCACAGAAGTCTATAAATTTAATCATTTGATACTTGATCAACATGTTATCTACAAAATAAATTTTGTTGTGCTATCTCTTGTCTTTCTTGGTGTTGCATTTACAGTGGCCAGCAGTGTTTTTGATACAATTCGATTCCAATGACAATACATGCAGAATTAGAAAATATAGGTCAAAAATACAAATTTAGGGTTTTTTATGTGGTAATTATGCATCATTTAAAAAAAATTTTGACATAAAGAATAAACCACATAAAATATATAGCTATTACCTCAATATAAATAAAAAGTAAAATTGGGCACATAAATATGTATCATTGAAGATTTTTTATTAAAATAAGTAAACTTAAAACATGACTATTTTTCAAAGTAAAAAAATTAAAATTGTTCATATATTATGCATTCTTAAAAATATTTATGAAACAAGAAATAAACAACATAAAATATAAGTGTTCATGCAACAAAGTTAAATAAAACCACCTTAAGGTGGACTTCTAAATGTACTGAAAAGGTCAGGGTACTTTAACTTAATGAAATCACATTATTTGGATATGAAACTTTTGTTGAGAACGTAAATTACTCATATAAATCCACCTTGAAATGTAAAAATGTCAGAAATGGTCTAGAAAATTTTAAAATTACGAAAAATACATATATCTTTGCTTCCAAAATGCTCGGACGCCATGTTTGGCAAGCTTTAGTGTAATGACTGCAGATCGCGACACGTGTATGCAATCTACTTACAAAACTTTTAAAACATTACTTTAGAAGAAAATTGAGCATAAACTGCTTAAATACACATTAAGAATACTTTATTTTACGAAAAAGAATATTTTGCTACATGAATAATGATTTTAATCACTTCAGAAACACTAATTCTGCTTTTTTTATATGAAAGGGGGAGGAGGTAAGAGAATTAAAGTAACCCTAGACTACGTCATGAGATGACGTCATTGTTAGGGAGGGCACCCTCTTCGTTGGAATGAAAGAAGTTCTGACAATTTGTTTCCAAGATGAAACGGTCAAGTGACCTTGAGAAAAGGTTGACGAGGGGGGGGGGACATGAATAGGATAGCTGTTTATTTCAGGGGGAGGCGATTGGAATCTATTTTGGGACTGAAAGGGGGTTATTGTGGGGTGTATACTTTCTTAGTGAGTGAAAATTTGTAGAATTGTCATTTCAACCAGACTGAAAGCTCTTCTGCAGGGAGTGGTCAATGGATGCTATGCACCAGGGCCCTAAAATAATCAAGAATAAAAAAAATATACTCTTGCATATGAAAACTTTACAATACTCCTATTGATGTCAATATGGCGAGTTGTAAAATTTATCAAAAACATTATTATTATGGATATCTAAAATTCGACAATCTTCAAAATAATTCTTGATGTTACGAAAGTTTAGTTTTTGTTATTCGATTTGGGAAGCTCCCAAGAATCCCTACCTCAACTGGACTTTTTAGAAGATATAATTTAGAAGTGGACTTATATTAATAAAGTAGCGAATTTTTATGAAGAAGTCTGGTTGTTATTTCAATAGTAACTCTAAAAATAATGTGAATGTTTCAAAAATCTTAATTCAGGCTCTGTAAAGAAAAATCCTAACTGTATATACATAGAAAAAATATTACATAGAAGTATTTTCCATGAAAAGAGAATGTTTTGAAAATGTAATTTTTCTTCATGTTTTTGCTATAAAATTACATTTAAATAGTTTTAATGTAATGGAATATAATGGAAAATTTTAATCGAATTGTTAAGTAATTACTACTCTGTGCTAATGGATCACATAAGCAGAATAAAAAATTCGTAAAACAGAGAATTATGCACAGATCTCAAAAATAAGTTATTTTTGTATTTGGAAAGGAAGTCCTTTCCGAAATTAAAGCAGCTACGTACAAATGGACTGCACTCTTAAAATTTCCCATTTGGAAAAAAATTCAATCAATACTAGATATGTAAATTTTGAAGATGAAAGATTAACTATAAATGAGAATTTTTACAGGGTTTATTAAAGTAATTTATGTGCCTGGAGCAGGATTAGCAAAAGAAAGAAAGAGAGATTAGTGTCGCTCTATAAAGCAACAAGAGGGCTATTGATCACAAACCTCGTAATGTTCAACCTCGGTCGAGTAACGAGAATGACACCTGAGCTGGCATCCCTCTTTCCTAACTACCACATAAATGGGAGGAATGGCCTCATCTACACATTACATCTACACATACTACATCATTTAGTGGCAACAGGATTTGAGCCCATGACACTCCAGACATGAACTCGTGACCATAACCACTAAGCTACTGCGCCCACCAGGAATAGCAAAAATTCTATTGAAAAGGTTAAGGGAGTCTGATAACCAATCAGTTTTTAATATATTTGAAGTTTTCTGAGATTTGACAATCTGAATATTCGACAGTTTAGAGAGAGTGATTAGTTTAGCAATCATTTTAAAGCATTTTTCCATTCTTAAAAATTTAATTAAAAACTAAAAGGAGGTACCGCCCCCTCCCTTATCTGCCTAATGGCGGACCAACTCCCATTGTACAAATTATGCAACTCTATCACAGCTCAAATTGTAAAACTGTAATTTCCTTGTATTATGTAGTTCATACGGTTTTTTCTTCATAATTGGCTGTAAAATTTATAACACATCGTCACGTTTAACTATTTTTGCACATTCATGCAAAGCCTCCCTATCATAAATGTAAATTTGTCCAAACTGTGAGTTTGCTCCATTCTGTAAAAAAGATGTAGTTTCTTTTGTTAACTTCACCTTAAAAAAAAACTTGGAATGAATTTATTACAGCATCATGAAAAAATTTTTGTATATAAAGAGAGATATTTGGAGAATAATCGGTTCGTTCAGTGAAATGGCTATTAACTCTTACTTTTACTACTAAAATCGTTTCTGTTCAGTTACGTTTCGAGGTTTTTAATATTTAAAGAGCAATATTTGTGTTTTTACACATAGTTAAAAACCTTAGAAGCTTTTTTTGCTTTCATTAATTTTTTCCTATTGAGAAATTGCCGGGCTCAAAACATTCTTGTGTTACTAAAAGACAATATTTGGAAGAGGTGGAATACTACTGAAAATTATATGACTTAAAATCAGCCTTTTTTCAGCTGATACTACAATGAGACTTTATTGAGTTCAAGTATTCCGTATACAAGTATTACAAATATAACTGAATTTATCTATGATATTTCAAAATGTATTATAACTATAGTAAAATAATTTCAAGTCATGTAATAAAAATCAAACTTTTTAAATTGCACCGACTTAAAACTGAGAAAAAATTAGATGTTATACGTACATACCTGGGGGTTTCTAATTTCAGTTTGTATCATTATTATTTTTATAAGTGTTTCAAAACTTTTATGAAAGCATCATGATAAGATTAGGCTGAGTAATCTCTGTCATCGTATATATATATAACAAATGCTATCAATTTTATGTAAAACATATTTTAAATATAAAAAAAAAATATATGAGTATTGAAAACACTGGCGGAGCTGGTCCTGAGTGGACCCTGTATTATCCTTGATGGCACTCTCTAAGGCAGGCATGTCAAACACGCGGCACGCGGGCCACATGCGGCCCGCCAATACCTAGGTTGCGGCCCGCGGAGACATTTTACAAAATTTTAACTGTCAATATATATTTAAGGGTTTTTTTTTATTTTAAAATTTTTTTCTGGTAAACCTTTTTTAAAAAATTTACAATTTATTCACCTGCTTTCTATTCTTGTTTTTTTTAAAAATTATATTTAATTATAAAAATAGCCTTTAAATGAAAATTATTTTCAATATTTTATTGAAATTTTTTCATTTAATTTCACTGTAATAAACAAATTCTTATTAAATTCTTAAATGCACTTTTGCATATTATTTGCTATATATCGCACTACGATTCATCGTGTGTGAAACTTTTTTTTTTCTCTTTGAAGTGTCCAATCAGTAAGAGGCGAATAGCATGGCGTCAAAGGCCATTGAAGATTTATTTTTTTTAAACATTTAAAACCCCCAAGATGACCAAGTCAAAGTGCAGTGTTTGCGCAATCGTTTGTGAATGAAAGTGTATTTTGGGTTTTATTCATATTAAAATAAAAAGTTATTTAATAAAAATATAATGACACTTCAAGAACAGAGTAAGAAAAGATAAACTGAAGATGAACATCATAACTTTCAAGAAAAATGGGAACTACAATATTTTTATGCCCATAATAAGAATAAAATATTAGGCCTGATATGTAAAAACTCTAATTCAGTCGCAAAGGAATATAATTTTAAAAGGCACTGTGACAGAAATCAGAAAACAAAACTCTGACCAACATGCTGGGAAACTTTGACAAGACGAGTTGTCGGAACTGAAATCAATTTAAAAATGAAAAAAATTTATTCACTAAATTTGTTGACGGAGTGAATGAGCGAATGTTAACAACGAACTCTTCAACTGCTCGAGGGCGTTTGGCCACGAACCTCGTAATTTTGAACCATGGTTAAGTGACGAGGACGATATCCGAGCTGGCATCCCTTCTCCTGCCTTCCACACCACACCAACTGGTGGACGTCTTAACCTCGACATATTTAACGTGCATCAGCCCCTCTGCATTGAGGATTTTCAGCGGTATTAGGCCAGTTATTTTATGACTCGAGTCCGTTACCTTGACCACCAGGTTACCGCGGCCACCTAAATTTGTTGAAGACTATACAACTGCTATAAAAACTATATATTTTCCCTTTTAATCGCAAGCGGGTCGAAACCATTTACTGAAGAAGAATATATTAGTGAGTGCTTAATTAAAGTGAAGGAATAACCGTATTTACTCGAATTTAAGCCGCACTTCTTTCCAATGTTAATGCTACAGAAATGGGGTGCGGCTTAGAATCGAAGGGAAAGAAATTTGTTGGATGGGGTATTTAGAGAAATTATGAGTTCCCGTAATTAAAAATTGGTAATACTGATAAAATAACCGAAAATTCACGCGTTATTAGTTCTCCTTTTAAATTTATTTTGATTGCGTAAAATTTGATATCGATAAACCATTTTACATTATTTTTCATTCTTCACAATAACCTTTTGAGAATTTGGGGTGCGGCTTAGAACAGATGGCGGATTAGATTCGAAATATAAAAGCGGTATTATGTCCAGCACAAGTAAAAAAAAATTTTAAAGTGTAATTTTAAGTTGAAATTCTGTAACCAGCAGAGATGATGAAATAATGGAGAATTATAGTCATGTATTATGCATAATACATGTTTTTGATGCACTTTTAGAAATCTTGATGAAGTGTAAGTTATCCTTGTAAAAGTTGTTTCGTGTCTTACAACTGATAAAGCATTTACCATGACTAGTATTACTAAAGCAATTGCAAGATTAAAAGAAATAAGCAAACAAACATGGTAATAGTACAATTTTGAACATTTTCATCGTATTATTACTTAGAGAGTATTGTACTTGGATATACTGGACATGTTTTAAAATAGTCAGTATAATTGAAACTTTATTCGAGCTTGTAGATTTTGGCATGGTCGATTTGCTTCATTTCTAAAAGGTTTAGAATGGTAATTTATCGATCAACCATATTACATGAAAGTTCAATGGATTTTGACCAATAAGGGTTAAAACGATTTTTTAAATTGCTGGATGAAATCATTATTTTCTTGGAAACAAGAAAAAACAATTATGAAAGTGTAAAAGAGGATTAAATAATGATGAAAGTTAATTGAAAGATGAACATTGGGTAACGCACTTGGCTTTCTCAGTTGATATTACTAGTCTACTTAACTTAAGCTTCAAGGCAAAAATTTATTTGCTACGATGCTATTTGATAATATTAACGCTTTCGAACAAAAATTATTACTGACAAATTATTACAAATAGAAAGAGAAAACGTGTCTCAGTTCAAAGTTTTTTTTAAAAAAAATCTATTGATTAAATCATTTAAATTAAAATTTACAGAATATTAAATTAAATTATTAGAAATGGAATTCGCGATCAAATATTATCTGATTTTAAAAATTTTGAATTACAATTTCGTTTCTTAATTTTACCTCTATGTATCGATATTGTAATTGTTGATGAAAAGTTACAATTGGAATTAATTGAAATCTATTTTGATTCTTTGCCGATGTAAAAATTTCGAAGTAATTTGTCTAGATATTTATATATCTTCATCTGTAGATCACGGTTTCTTAAAATGTTATCATTTATTACGCGTATAATGGCTATGTTCGGAAGCAATCATTTTCTTTAATGAAAAGTAACGAAAATTCTCAGAACAGTCGAGATTAAATGAAAAACATTTATCATCATTTCTTAAAAATTATATCAACTCAATATGTTCAACCAAATTTTGATGAATTGCTTTGAAAAAAAAAACGACGTCAAATATCTTCTAAGATTAACATTACATTCATTCTATTTCGTAAAATAATTTTTTTTTTTTATAAAACAATATAAAATATTTATAGTTTAAAAAATAAATTAAATATTAAATGATTATGTATGAAAAAATATAATACACTGAGTTTTATAAATACATAGTATAATCATCCTAAAAATCCTGTTTTATTAATTTTTTGAACATTGAAAACATGTGGCCCTCAACTTAATGTAAAATAGCTCATGTGCCCGTGATATCAATGAGTTTGACATGCCTGCTCTAAGGCCACACCTGCGATTTTTTGCTTACACGTTTGGGTGCCGCCCTCAAAGCTTGGGCCCCGTATCATTGATACGCGGTAACTATGCCCCTGATTGGAAATAGCATTAATTTGTAAAACAAGAAATGGAATGCTGTTAAAAAAGGACTGACAAAAAAGTGCTCTAGTTAATATTTTCTAAGAAAAATGACATTTTCTTTTTAAAGATTCAAATCGAAACTTTATTTAAGCATCCTTCTATGACAATTTCAAATACAATTTGTATCTAAGAGATATGAGCAGAAAGAAACTTATTAAAATTTCGCATATTTCTATCAAACAAAGAGAATTAGATCGATAAATAAATAAAGGTAACAAAGATAAATAAAACAAATATATCCCCTAAAACTCGAAAAAAAAATACTTTTTCTAAATTTCAAATAAAGATCTACCAAATCTCTTCGTCGAAAAATTAAAACCCCCACCCATATTTCGTTTCCCTTCTTAATCTTATGGCATTGTTTATGATACCTAAACAATGTAGACGTATTTGTCAAGAGACAATTTGAACGTTTTCTTCCTAAAAATCCGGAGCCTTATAACGATGCTTTTATAGAAAAGTTGAAATGAATTATACATGATTTCTAAACTACAATACCAATTTCCACAAAAAGGGATAAATGTCATCCGAAACTAGGAAACAGTAAAATTCTACAATAGATTACCTCAAAAATGTTGTACTCAAAGGCCTACCCTGAAATACAATAATTCATTGACAAAATATCAAGTACATTACACTCAATTATTTTCCATATGAATGGGAAAAACTCACATAACAATTATACCCAAATTAAGCAAATATATCCTATGTTTTCCGACAAATCTAGACTGATTAGCCTCATCATTTCTGCAGAAAAATGTATTTTTGAGTAGATTCCAGAACTATATATACTTAGAAGTGCAATGCACATTTTGATACCTATCCACTAGCACGGCTTTCAAAAAAAAATGTCTCCGCACCCAATTTTGTGCGCAGTGACAGAACCTTATTCAAACGTTTGAAACCTATTTGTAGAAAACTCTTTCCCATTCTTTCCTCACCCCCCCCTTCGTTTGCTGACACGTTTTCCTCTCTTGGATCTGGTTCTTCAAAAGCGCATGCGCTCTCATACCGACTACATCTGTCAATCATTTCTAAACCACACCCGTTCCTATAGTAACGATAGGTTTCCAGAAAACAAAAGTT
>BMAO01028815.1:0-19315 GCA_019973975.1 Trichonephila clavata
TTTGGTTGTCATATTATTTGCTCCTGAAAGATATTTAAACTTGCCTCACATTCTTTTTTTGGCTTCTGCGATATTTTATTTTATTAGCCTTCCATTGTGAATCTTACACAATGTTCCAGGCACAGTCTCAAAAAATGTGTCAACCTTCCATTGTGAATCTTACACACAATGTTCCAGCCACAGTCTGAATCAATGTGTCAGAGTTTTTTTTTCTTGTCGTTTCCAAACCCCCCAAATGGAAGAATGATTCCTGGTCCCGAGCTATGCTCCTTTCCAGCAAACATTCTCCCATGGCTGTTCCAAACCATAAATTAGTATATATATGGAATGTCACCATGATTTGCTTTTCATCTTTCACATTTTATTGGTCTTACATCTTGCACAATGTTCTAAAAATTGTGTCAGAGTTTTTTTTCGGGTCGTTTCCAACCTTGACTCTGAGAGTAGCCCAAAAAAATGGGAGATGAATGACTGGTCCCGAGCTATGCTCCTTTCCAGTCATCCATCTCCCATTTTTCTGGGAATCCCTGTCCCCTCCTCTACGAGGCTGCTCGTATGGGGTTGGGCGCCCTGCAGAGAGGACAGGTATTCCTCACCTCCAGGTGTTGCAGTAAACACCGCATGTGAAATACATGGCCACAATGCGTCTTTTCTGGCCAATGCATCGGACTCAGACAGATGGAACACGTCTCGGGTATTTGGAAGACGCTTTCGGGCCATTTGAGTGCAAAACAGCCATCCAAGACGGCTTGAGCCAAGAGAATCCAAGGGGCTAACGGTTGAGGTCCATGTCGCTCCAGGCCTGTACGCCAATCGATACAATTTGGGAAGGGCCAAGACCGTCCACAGAGCTTGGAGAAAGGCCCCCTTGCCTTGGGCCGCCTGCTGTTCGAGGTAATCACTGTAAAGTTCGAAGGTTCAGAAGAGGTGAGACATTCGAAGGTGGCAGGTCGTCGATGGGCTCGGGATGGGGAAACACTTTCCGTAAAAGGTCTCCCAGGTCCACTGGGGAAAGAGCAATGACGTCGGACGGAGTGAGAGTCTGTAACTGGGCTCGAAACTGCATCATAAAAGTAATGTACTTGGCCAAATGGGCTCGTGGTATTCGGCCAGGTAGACTTGAAAGGCTTTGTCAGACTCCATTGTCTCGTATGAGGCAAAAAGGCGTCCGAATCGTGCTTTTGAGAGAAGAGCGACGCGCAGGAAGTGCTTTTGGATTGGCTTGACAGGAGGAAGATCCTGTGTGGTTCATGTCCGTTCTTTCAAAATGGATTGCATCATCTCGGGAAGCCCTTCCCGCCGGAAGCCAAGCAGGGGCACCTTTCAAGGTGGCAGAAAGAGTAGGGAGAGGATCCACGGGGCCCTGTCTCCAACATTGACAGTGAGCTCGTGTCAACATTCGAGGGAGTGTAAAGACCCATCCCGTACGACGACATGATTGAAGCGTTTCACGATAAAATAGTGTTTCGGGGCGTCAAAGACATTAAAAACAATGGCAAGTGTCGGGTCCTTCCGTGCAGGCATCTGCACTATAGACACAATCGGAAAGATGGAATCCATGCTCGCTCAAGACCACCTGGACGGGAAAGGGAAAGTGGGTCGCGAGTTGTTGAAATTTCACAATCCCCGCTAAACGTTGCAAGCGTCGTCTATAAGACGACCAGCGTGAGACGTTGTCTCGCAAACTTGCGAGAATGTTTTTTTTCCAATTCACCCAGGAGAGAATCGAACGAGGTCATCATGAAGAGAATAAGAAATTTTGACAACAGAGCAAACCAAATGAAAGCTCGAGTGGAAGGCTCAACCTTTTTAAACACTCTCCAATCTTTCTAAAAAAAAAATTTTTTTTTATTTTATAGAGAGATTGGTTGTAAACTTTATTTGCATCTGATAGATGTTTTAAACTCTATTTTTGCTTCTGAAAGATATTTGAAATTTTATGTGCGTCTGACAAATATTTCAAACTTTCCTTCTGAAAGATATTTCAAACTTTGTTTGCGTCTGAAAGATATTTCAAACTTTGTTTGCGTCTGACAAATCTTTTAAACTTTATTTGCTTCCGACAGAGGGTTTGGGAAACCCACTCTGGATCACGCCATACATCCTTTGCCAACGTTTACTATTTTCGTCCGTCCAATGCATGGCCCGGGGTAAATAGTGTTGTCCATTCTCTGAAATTTGTTTCAATCGTGCTTTGGTGGGTTCACCGTGCATCACTCGTTCTTGAAACACCATCGATTCCAATAAAACGTGAATCACACAATCATGAGGGGGCTCTTCTCCCCGAGAACACACTAAACAATCTTGTTCACAATAGCATGCATCCGAAACAACAGACATGGTCGGACACGATAGATTAAAAAGAAACAAAATTTCAAAGCACCCTACACTAGACGAGTAAATGAAATGAGGGGGTGGTAGAAAGCTTTTAAACTTTGAAAGAACACGGAGTTGTTATACACGCAGCACTAGAAGAGAACAACTCTAGCTAGACAAGAAATAAATTTATCCTTTAAAAAAAAATTTTTTTTTTTTAGAGAGAATGTTTAAGAGCAAACACTTTGCAGATTACAATTAAGAGCAAACACTTTGCAGATTACATTTAAGAGCAAACACTTTGCAGATTACATTTAAGAGCAAACACTTTGCAGATTACATTTCAGAGCAAATAATTTGCAGCTTCTCTTTTTCAACATGACCGACACGGACGATGTGTTGAGCCTGTTATCCACCCCTGGATCCCCTTTTCCCTCCATGGCTTCACCTTCACACCCAGAGTCTTCTCATGAGCCCCCAAAACTAAACTCTCCCCAAGACCCTCGACGACGACGTCGTTTCTCCTAATCTCGACGACGCCCTCCTTATGCTTATCGATTTCCCCAGCACCACGCTCAAGTCTTTTTCCATACGCACGGTCTGGCCGTGTTGTGTCTCCGAGACCATGGTTTCACGCTCACCAACGGGGTCGTCTCGTATGCTTCGGATCGCGTCGGGGCGCATGAAGTGTTCAACTCTTTACATTATCTCAATGTCGGCACCCTCTGTGTGACCGACTCTCGTTCCAAGCAATACTTTAAAGACATTCAAGCAAAATGGAGGCTTTCAGTCCTTTCAAACGCATCCCCGTCATGCTCTTGAAATCCCATGCACGAGGCGAATGTCCCTTTTGCCACCAGACGCAATGCCATCGTTGGATTGCCGTGCAAGGCATGTGTGCCATTCTCCACCAACCTCTCAACCCCATTTTTCACTCGCATCCGGCATGAAAAACGTATAAAAAGAGGACGTGTGTCGACGCTTCTCCTCAATTTGTAGCATGGATGCCTTCCCAGAGCACCTTTCCTCCACCGTGGTGCCCGTGACGCTGCCCGAGAAACCCGATGCGTTGGAATATGCCGCTCAACAGGGCCAGGTGCGAGCGGGCATCCTCTACCAGGAGATTCCCGCCAAACGCGTGTTTACCTTATTTCGTCAAGATCCGTGGTACCACCAAAAGACGTTGATGGACAATTTCAAGCGGGCCGTGCTGGAAGCCAAGCACGTCAACGAATTTCGACCCAACGCGATCCTGTGGGAAAAAGTGTCCAAAAGCCTCTTGAAAAATCCAGATCGTTTGCTCAAAAATACCGACAAGAGGATGGTGTACATCTATGGCAACATGTTTTTTGTGAAAAAAGACTTTACCTTTGGGTTGAGAAAGGTGCACCCCGGAGAAGTGCATTTCATTCAAACGACGCACGTGCCCCTGCTGCTCTACGAACTGCCCCCTTCCAGTCTCCAGTGTCGAGCCCGACCCAACGTGAACGAGAAGAGTTTCAAGCCCTACTACCAAATGCTCTACCATCGGACCATCTTGGAGCCACACACAGCCTATCCGATCCCGGCGGGAACCCACTATTTGCTGTTGACGGTTCAAAAAACCGTTTTTGGTCTGGACCTGATCCCCGAATCCCTGCTCCCTCAGCTCCTTCAGAAGGGATTTCACCTGGGAGATTTTCGAAGAAAAAAAACGTTGGATCAAACCGCCTACAAGCTACCGCCTCCGACCCCAGTGCTTGGACTGAAGCGATCTGGGGAGGAGACGTGCCTCTCCAAGAAACGAGGACGCATCCAGAGACCTGGGCCTGTGCAGAATCCACAACCTGAGCTACTCTATCCTCAACCTGTGCAGATTCCACAACCTCAGCTCCTCTCCCCACCACCTGTGCAGATTCCAGAACCTGAGCTCCTCTCTCCACCACCTGTGCAGATTCCAGAACCTGAGCTCATCTCTCCAGACCCCGTGCCAGAGCCCGAAGCTGCTTGGCTCGACCAACTCCTAACGTCCTTCTCTGGACCCGAACCCTCGGTGCTCCACCTGGTGCCTTCGCTCTTTGATGAAAACAATGAACTCATCACCTTCCTGGAGACTTTTGAACACGATATGGCGATGGAGCCCCTGGACTTCTCAATGCCCAAACTCTCCCCTTGTATCCGACCCTCTGTTGGATTTAAAGCCCTGCAACCTCTGAATCTGTCTTGTAGAGTATGATCATAATCAATAAAAAAATGATTATTTTTTTTAAAAAACAAGTCTCCTTCTTTGTGTCCGAATGATACAACATTTATTGGACCCGTGTCCAACAAAAAGTATTATTTTTTAAAAAAGCAAGTCTTTTTCTCTTTGTGTCAGAATGATCCAACATTTATTGGACCAGTGTCGACATCGCACGACGATCGTGTTTGGCAATTTGGGTCGCTGGCCCGATCGAGTCACGTATTACGAGCACGACTATCCTTACACCATCCTCTTTGAACCCAATTTCGGAGTGCACGTGCCTCGGTCGTTTGGAAAGACCATGGTCGTGTTTACCAGTCATTTGGATTTGACGTGGGATCCAGGCGTCGAGTTGAGATTCTTACAACTGGGTCGTCCCCCGTCTCGCCGAGTTTGGGAAGCCCATCAACCTCACAATAAGGAGGCCTATACGTTGAATCTCACAAACTGCACGCGCCTAGTGGAGGTGTACGTGAGACTATTAACGTGGTTGGATGATTGGGAAATGCATCGAGACGACCACCTTCTTTGGCGCCTAGTCATGCCCCCAGCTTGGAAACGGGCGTTGGAACCCCACGTGGAACGCTCGCATCGCAAGGCCTTGGAATATGGGATGCCTGTAGACGTCACGCTCCTCGAGCCTATATAAGGCCAGCCTCTAGCCAGCAGAATCATTCTTTTTCAGAAGGAGCAGCATGTCTATCTATTTTGCTCATGCCAACTACTTTCTCCACCAGGGCAAGCCAGTGCCCATCGAGTTGTCTATTGCCACCCTTCCCAAGAATGGCAATGATCCTCAAGTGCTCTGCATTACCGTCAACCATGACGGATTCGACTCCACGCCCCGAGACATGCGATACAATGCCTGCAAAAACGCTCGTCTTCGTCTGGTACGTCCCTTGCCCAAGAGTGTGCCTGTAGACTACCTACCCTATTGCGTGAGGGGCATGGTGGACCCAGGAGGTCTCATTGTCGTGAAAAGCTCCAAACAGCAAAAAAATTTTAAAGAGTTGGGACTCGTCACCGTATGCTTGTAGATGCTGCCCAAATTCAACACCCTTTGCGATGGCACCTTTCCCAACCCCATGCATGATGACCTCCACGAGGAAGGGGACGTGTCTCATTGCACCATGCTGAAATCTTTTAAATTTGCAAAATATCTGCAGCAGTTTCAAAAGTTGCAGGCGGAATGGAAGGACAAAGTTTCAGCTTTGATAGAGTGAAAAAAAATTGCCCAATGGCCCAAAAAAAGGGGGACCGAGTCGACACCAAAGTCGACTCGGTCCCCCTTTTTTGGATAAAGGAAGGTGCCAAGGTTGGAGAGCCTCTCTTTTAAAAATTTGTACTTTTTACCAACCTCTTGTATTTTTTTGCATGTCAATGTTGAATAGCCGATAGAAATCTCATGATATGGATTGCCAGCCAATAGGAATCGATTCACGTGACCCACCAGAGTATATTAGGCGAGCCATCCGCCGCCCTTCTCTCAAATGCAACATGTCTCATCTAGCCTTTTTTGCTCATGCCAATGTGTTTCATCGTGGTGGTAAGCCTGTCCCCATCGAAATCTCCATTGCCAGCATTTCGGAGAATCCACAAGTCATGTGCATCACCGTGGATCATTCCAATTTGAGGACGACCTCGAAAGATGACCGGGTCAATCGGTATATCAACGAACGTCTCCGTCTCAAAAGCCACCTGCCTGGATCCGTGCCCCTCGAATACCTCAGCTTTTGCGTCAGGGGTAAATTTGGTCAGCTGGCGCAAGGCAATCGAGGCCTCATCGTGGTCAAGGGAACCGACCAGCGCAAAATCTTTGAGCAGCTGGGGTTGTTTACCATCAGCTTGGAGACGCTGCCAAAGTTCCAGGATCTCCATGACAATACGCTACCCGATCACCTCCACGATGAGGTGCACGAAAATTATGACATTTCCGAGTGCACCATGGTCAAATCTTACCGGTTTGCGCGTTATCTACAGCATTTCAACAAGCTGCAGGCCGAATGTCAGAAACAAATGGCTGATTTAGTGGATTAAATGTGGAACATTGAACTGTACATATTGAACATTGAAATATTAAACTCTACCTATTGAACTGAACCGAAAAAAGGGGGACCGAGTCGACACAAGAGTCGACTCGGTCCCCCTTTTTTTGGGTGAAGGAAGGTGCCAACGTTGGAGGGCCTCTCTTTGAAAACTTGTACTCGTCTGAGAAAACTTTTCAGAGTGAGAAAAATTTTCAGAGCAAAGAATATCTAAAACAAAACACACATTGTTTACGAAAATTCAAACTATGCTCTTTGGAAGCATGTGTAGAATAAAAATGACGCACTGTCATTTCCTCGTCACATTGTGGGCAACATATGGGATCATTTGAATGGTTATGTAAATGCCTGAAAAAAGTCGAAGAAGATTTAAACATGTTTGTTGTGAGTTGTAAATGATCAACTTTGAATGCTTACAATCAGGGAATACAATTAGAACTGTCAAACTCTCAGCAGATTGAAGAGCTCAAAAAGTTTAAAACATCCTACCTCTGTAAAAAAAATTTTTTTTTTTTTTTTTTTTTTTTTTTACAGAGTGAGAAAACTTTTCAGAGTGAGAAAAATTTTTAGAGCAAAGAATAGTTTGAGTTTGACTCCAAGTTGTCGAGTGTTTATACCCTACATTCAAGTGACGTCATGCGCAGTAGAATGTTATAGGACTTGTCATTTTTTTCAGTGTCTCATTTCTCATGGCATCGTGCTCGAACCTTCCATCTCGGTCTATTCCAATGGGATCGAGTTCTTTTCGATTCAAACCGTGTGGGTTTCCAGGCTCTCGAGACCCTCCTATGGGGGTATTCCCAATGGTTGTACAGGGTTCGACAGGACTCGTAGCCCACGTCCTACCCTGCGCGACACACGTTCCTAGGCACCTTAGGAGCCCCATAATGTACCTTTGAATGTTATGATGGTTCACTCCTTACAGACCCTCCTATGGGGGGTAGGGTCAAATCAATGGGAGGGTTGCCCTCTACTAGCGCGTCTCTTTCATTTGACATTAGAAAGATTTGTCAGACGCAAACAAAGTTTGAAATATCTGTCAGACGCAAACAAAGTTTGAAATATCTTTCAGAAGCAAAGTTTGAAATATTTGTCAGACGCAAACAAAGTTTGAAATATCTTTCAGACGCAAACAAAGTTTGAAATATCTTTCAGAAGGAAAGTTTGAAATATTTGTCAGACGCACATAAAATTTCAAATATCTTTCAGAAGCAAAAATAAAGTTTAAAACATCTATCAGATGCAAATAAAGTTTACAACCAATCTCTCTATAAAATAAAAAAAATTTTTTTTTTTTTAAGAAAGATTGGAGAGTGTTTAAAAAGGTTGAGCCTTCCACTCGAGCTTTCATTTGGTTTGC
Source organism: Trichonephila clavata (assembly GCA_019973975.1). Classification (NCBI taxonomy): domain Eukaryota; kingdom Metazoa; phylum Arthropoda; class Arachnida; order Araneae; family Nephilidae; genus Trichonephila; species Trichonephila clavata. The sequence goes on from BMAO01028815.1 coordinate 7,943, forward strand.
TCTGTTGTCAAAATTTCTTATTCACTTCATGATACCTCGTTCGATTCTCTCCTGGGTGAATTGGAAAAAAACATTCTCCCAGGTTTGCGAGACAACGTCTCACGCTGGTCGTCTTATAGACGACGCTTGCAACGTTTAGCGGGGATTGTGAAATTTCAACAACTCGCGACCCACTTTCCCATTCCCGTCCAGGTGGTCTTGAGCGAGCATGGATTCCATCTTTCCGATTGTGTCTATAGTGCAGATGCCTTCACGGAAGGACCCGACACTTGCCATTGTTTTAATGTCTTTGACGCTCCGAACACTATTTTATCGTGAAACGCTTCAATCATGTCGTCGTACGGGATGGGTCTTTACACTCCCTCGAATGTTTGACACGAGCTCACTGTCAATGTTGGAGACAGGGCCCCGTGGATCCACTCCCTACTCTTTCTGCCAGCTTTAAAGGTGCCCCTGCTTGACTTCCGGCGGGAAGGGCTTCCCGGAGATGATGCAATCCATTTTGAAAGAACGGACATGACCCTCACAGGATCTTCCTCCTGTCTAGCCAATCCAAAAGCACTTCCTGCGCGTCGCTCTTCTCTCAAAAGCACGATTAGGACGCCTTTTTGCCTCATACGAGACAATGGAGTCTGACAAAGCCTTTCAAGTCTACCTGGCCGAATACCACGAGGCCCATTTGGCCGAGTACATTACTTTTATGATGCAGTTTCGAGCCCAGTTACAGACTCTCACTCCGTCCGACGTCATTGCTCTTTCCCCCGTGGACCTGGGAGACCTTTTACGGAAAGTGTTTCCCCATCCCGAGCCCATCGACGACCTGCCCACCTTCGAATGTCTCGCCTCTTCTGAACCTTCCGAACTTTACAGTGATTACCTCGAACAGCAGGCGGCCCAAGGCAAGGGGGCCTTTTTCCAAGCTCTGTGGACGGTCTTGGCCCTTCCCAAATTGTATCGATTGGCGTACAAGGCCTGGAGGCGACATGGACCTCAACCGTAGCCCCTTGGATTCTCTTGGCTCAAGCCGTCTTGGATGGCTGTTTTGCACTCAAATGGCCCGAAAGCGTCTTCCAAATACCCAAAACGTGTTCCATCTGTCTGAGTCCGATGCATTGGCCAGAAAAGACGCATTGTGGCCATGTATTTCACATGCATTGTTTACTGCAACACCTGGAGGTGAGGAATACTTGTCCTCTCTGCAGGGCGCCCAACCCCATACGAGCAGCCTCGTAGAGGAGGGGGACAGGGATTCCCCAGAAAAATGGGAGATGGATGACTGGAAAGGAGCATAGCTCGGGACCAGTCATTCATCTCCCATTTTTTTTGGCTACTCTCAGAGTCAAGGTTGGAAACGACCCGAAAAAAAACTCTGACACAATTTTTAGAACATTGTGCAAGATGTAAGACCAATAAAATGTGAAAGATGAAAAGCAAATCATGGTGACATTCCATATATTATACTAATTTATGGTTTGGAACAGCCATGGGAGAATGTTTGCTGGAAAGGAGCATAGCTCGGGACCAGGAATCATTCTTCCATTTGGGGGGTTTGGAAACGACAAGAAAAAAAAACTCTGACACATTGATTCAGACTGTGGCTGGAACATTGTGTGTAAGATTCACAATGGAAGGTTGACACATTTTTTGAGACTGTGCCTGGAACATTGTGTAAGATTCACAATGGAAGGCTAATAAAATAAAATATCGCAGAAGCCAAAAAAAGAATGTGAGGCAAGTTTAAAATATCTTTCAGGAGCAAATAATATTGACAACCAAACTCTCAGCAGATTGAAGAGCTCAAAAGGTTTAAAACATCCTACCTCTGTAAAAAAAAAAAAATTTTTTTTTTTTTTTAGAGAGAAGCTTACATGATTTAGTTTCAAAGGTTTGCTAGTAAACTCGAAAGTTGAGAGATGGCTGAACGAGGTCGAACCAACCTTTTTACACTATTGTTTTTCCAACGCCATGTATTGGAAGAGATTCTGTCCACTCTTTTTCTTTGCAACATATCTTTCAATATTTTATTTTCAACTGACATGTTTTGTACTTTAGCGTTCAACTCATTTTCTTTTGTTTTCACCACGTCAAGTTCCTTTTTCACCACGTCAAGTTCCTTTTTCAACACGTCGTTTTCCCTTTGAATCAAATCTCTTTCCCTTTCCATGAGGTCGTTTCTCGCTTTCATCTCGTTGAGCTTTTGGTCGTTTTTCGCTTGCATTTCATCCATCTTTGACCTTAATATCAGCTTGTGGTCCATGGCACATGCTTGTTTTGTTTTCTTGACTTCATTCATCATATTTTGTTGTTTACGAGACAACACATACACTTCGTCTCTCATGCGTTGAAAGGAATACTTGGATCCCTGGTGACATACACTATTTTATTATCGTATAGATTCAAATGCAGAGGTGTGCATTCCTCCGTTTCCTCGTAGCGCGGATACAAGGGAATCACACAATTTAAAAATTTCCAGCCCGTCACATGGATCAGTACCCCCCATCTTACATTATACCATGGGTCCCGTACACGCTTGGCAGCCTTTTCCCAACTGGATACATTTTTATTTCCAAGTTGCTCCCACAGTAATTTTTCTATTCCCCCTGGTAAGAGGGTACAGAGAAACGCAATACTATGCGGGTGCAAGGGTCGATTGATGTGAAAATGAGACGCATGTTGCTTAAATTGTCAGGACCCTTGTCACACGACGATTTGGGTTGACTCACGTAGACAATGGTTCGCACCAGATGAGACACGCCAAGATGGCAACGTCGTGAGATGGCTCGCCTCCAATGTTCTAACAACACCCCTATTGGAATGATTCTCTGTCTTTTCTCGACATACCAACGTTGTAATGCCTACACTTCATAGGTCGCTGCTTTCCCCCAGCTTGACTTGTCTCCCTTTCATTTACCCTCCCTGACCTACCTCCATTACATGGGTCGTTGCCCAGCGTGACAAGTCTCCATTTCATTTGTGGCTCACCCCCTCCATTTTCATCCTTCGTCTAGGATGAAACTTTTTATTTTTTCTCGCGCCCCATCCAACATATTTTTTTCAGAGGAATTTGAAAAATTTTTTCGATAAACACACCATAGGGGACACGATTCTGACCAAAAGAGCCCTTTCCAAAAAGGTCGTTTTCCATTTTCAATCATTTTTGGAAAGGGTCACGGTGCTCGACTATTTTTTCGATCGACTGTAGGTGCCTCCAACGAAATTGAGCATTACACGTTCTGCCTGATTTGTTCCTTTTATCTGTCTTTATCATCGGGATGGGGGGGGGGGCTCAGTTTGAAATAATATTTGTTGAGAATAATAAATCAGCTCTGAATAAATATAATGGAGGAAAATTCAGTAAATTATTTGCATATTTTTAAAAACATGAAAATCCTTTAGAAATTAAGATAATGTTAGAGATAAAACAGATAATTGATTTAGAATAAGATATGTGAAATTTCTGGATTTAATAAACAATTACTTTTCAAAAAAATTAAAACCACGAGGAATTTAATATTTATGTCTTGTATTTGTAAAAATAATGTAATTTACCTTCGTATTTAAATAATAAAAATTCTTTGCTTTGAAAAAAACTTGAAATTTATCTTAATTGACAAATACATAAAAAAAAAAATTTCTGATTTTGTTAAAATAATTTTTTTAAATGAATTCTAGAAATTGTTAGAACTATTGCTGAAACTACTCTGGATTTCTAGAGAACATTAATATTAAAAAAAAAGCTGAATATCAGAAATGCAGCGTATTGCTACGCGGAGTTTTCCCGTGAGGAGAAACATATCGCATATGGTTATTGCAAACCGGTTCATCTCAAGGTTACACTTTGGCGATCGACCTTTGCCTACAAAAAAAAAATTGGCAGAGGTAAATCCCAGCCCACGTTATTGAGGATTTCCCCTGAAGGGTTCCTTTTATCTGTCAGTATCAGTTTCAGAGAAGTCTGATAGATAAAAGGAACAAACAAGGCCAGACGTGTAATGCGCAATTTCGTTGGCAGCACCTATTCCTACTTTTTACAGCCTTGGAATTCAAATTCCTCTGTTTTGGGGTTGCTATATTTGGCTCTCTATGAATTATTGGCTACTTTCAACATAATTAGAAAAAAAATGCAATGTATTGTATTTTTTGGATATGCTGTGTTGAGTGTGTGTTTCAGTATGTGTGCATCTAATAACATACTATAAATATTGTGCGTTTATTGTTTATAACTTTACTACTGAACAATTTCAATGTTTTTTCAATTTTTGTTTGAATTTTAAGATATAAATATGTTTTCATTGTTTATTTGTTGTATACAAGTTCATTAGAAATATGGTATGTTTATAAAATAAGAATTAAGATTAAATTTTTAAAAATATTAAGTGAAACTGGAAAAACAAATGTAGAACTGTAACTATATTGTAGACTTAAAATAGAAGAGTAAAATATTTTAGTTAATTGATATATTTTTGATTATTTGCAATTTTTAGTAAATTTTTATTAATCCTTATAACATTTGAATAAGGTTTAGCAAATTTTTTCTAAACAGACACTTGAGGATTATTGTTACAAAATCCTTTTAACTTTTGCAGCTGAAATTAAATCATATTTTCATTTAGAGCAATATTCTTATATATATATATATATACATATATATATATATATATATATATATAGTATAATAAAATGAAAAAAAGTAATAAGACAAAATTATACTACCCACAAAGCTAAATGATAGAAAACAGATTCTAAGAAACATAACTAGAAAAAATATTGATATATATATATAATATAGTAATTATATATATATATTATTCATAAAGAAAGAAAATTGTGTTTTATACTTATCTATATCATATTGACTCTTATAAAATGGTAGGAATTAGATCAGGGCCGCCGCGTGGGTATTAGGCGCCCTTGTTCAAGTTGAAATGTGGCGCCCCTTTATGGGGTTCTGTTGCACTCTTATAAAGTGCTACAAATAAAATAAGAAATACTCATTTATATAGTATTCGAAATTTGACTTTCGAACAGAAAAGCTTTAAAATTATATTAAAACACGTTTGTCTTATTGTTTTTTTTTTTTACTATCTCATAAATTTTAAAAACAAAACAAAGCAAAAATGATATAAAATTTTTAAAGTAAAATATAAAAATTAGAAAATATATTCAAATATTTAATCTCTTAGCTTTAGCAGCTACAAATGCTCGTATCAATTCCTTTATATTTAATTTATCCAAAATTTCGCTCGCTATAGATATAATTGACAAGTCCAATAATCTCTCCTGCGCCATAGTAGATCGCATGTAGTTTTTTATAATTTTAAGTTTGGAAAAACTTCGTGTTCTCCAGAAGCCACCAAAACTGGCAGGGTTAAAGAAATCCGTAAAGCTAGGGCAATATTTGGAAATGTATGAATAAGATTGTTTTCTTAAATATAATTTAAAACATCAATAGGTGACATATCCTCTTTGGTAAAACATCGGAAATATTTTATTTCTTCAAACAAATTTAATCCATCTATGTCCTTTTCATTAATATTTTTAGTATCCGTTAATGTTCGCTCTAATTCTTCACAATGTTTTAAAAGTTCATTGTCACTCCAGTTTTTTAAATTAGGTATATAGTGTACTTACTACCTTGAAGTAATTGTAATGTTCTTTTAATTGACTGAAACTTTCTGGAATTGAAGAAATACTAGTGTCTAATATTATATTGTAAAATTCAACCTTAAACTTTTGTCTTGGATTGTTGATTGGTTCTTCGGTTTGTTCATCTCTAAACAGTTTCTTTTTAAAACTGTTTCGACTTCGTGGAAAATCAGTATCCACCTCCAAATCATCAGAAACGATACTTTCATTGGCAATTGCATGTTCATACGCTTCATCCGATCTACGATTATCTGAAGTAAATTTCAAATGCTTTACGATATGAGTTGGGCATTCCAGAGTAATATATTTCTCAAAAAGTAAGAATAATTTTAACACAAATGTGCGTATTTCAGTAACCAAATGTTCAGTGAATAATCTGGTTACGATAAATTTGAATTTTTAAATCTTTGTATGATAAAGACATAAACAATATTATATTCAGAATATGATGAATTGTGCAAATATAAATCACCTCACAAATGTTGTACAAAAAGGTAAATGAAATTTTCAACAAAGAATAATTCTACAAAATTAAGGCAAAAAATTTCATATTAACCAGCCTTTCTATCATTTACACATATTTTAAACATTAATTTACAATCAACTTTTGTTTACTTGTTTATTATGAAAGCAAATCTTTCTGTTTCTGAAAGCTAGTTTTTCTGTAGTATCATTTGAATCAAGAATATTTTACCGCATTTATTTTTATAAAGAAAAATTCAGAGAATTTATAAAGTAAAATGAATTCTAGACTGGGGATCGGTATACTTTCAAGGAAGAATCAGTTGTTAGGGTAACAAGATATCGAAAGTATCAGACACCTACTTAATATGAGCTTCCAGGAAAAAGGTCCCCCATCCCAGCAACAGTCGCGTTAAGACTGTCATGCTCCAATTAATATTTTTTATATTATTTAAATCAAGTTTTACACAACAGGAATTAACATTTTCCATTCCTTCAAAAATGAAGAAATATTATAGATATTTTTTATTTATTTTTATTTCTATAGCTCTCAATACAATTGCGATCAGCGTCAAAATATCAATGCTAGGAATTAAACTTTGAAGCATGAAAAAAACTTCAATACCAGTACTACCTTAAGTACTACTATTTGGAATTTCATGTTTACACTAATAATTAAACTTTATAAAACTGTTCTTGCATAGTAAAGTGTGTTTTTGGAAGACGTATTCAAGCAAAGAAAACAAATATTGATGCATATTAATCAACATAAATGTACTATAAAAGTCCATTGAAATATATGTATAAATATAGACGAAAATCTTAAAATTAGCTGATGTAACACGGAAAATTTACAAAATAAATTTTTTTTAATTAGATTTCATTAAGCTGGACATTACTTTTTTTGCCTCCTTTGTAAAGGAAAGCAAATAATAAATGTATGTTTTGAATAATAGGATAAAAATTTTAATGATAAAATTATTATTTTAATATGATAAAAATGTTTGTACAATTTTTTACTTAAGGGAAAATACAAAACAAATCAAAGTAAATTCATAATTACCGATTGCAGTTATAAAGGAATGAAGTAAAATTGAAGAAATTACTGATTTAAAATTGCGTCAACTCTCCCTCTTTGAAAAAAAGTGATTTCCTGAAGGCAGTGGTGTAGCTAGGTATTTAAAGGCCCTGGTGCAAAAAAAAAAATAAATAAAAAAATGTGAGGGCTTTTACTTGGTTGAATTTTCTCTAGTAAAAAAGTAAAAATATGGAAATATTTTAAATATACACAAAGCTACAATTTTTACTTACTGTCTTCTCTTTCTTGGCGTTGTTTGCGCTTAAACGCACCCCGCTTGGTTTTTTTAAATCTATATTTTTAGTTTTATAATTTATCTAATACTATTTGTATGTGCTCGAGTATTTACTGACGTTAAAAGGAAGCAGAAACGAAATGCTACGCTATAAAATGGTTGGAGAATCCCTAGCTATTAATTTATTCGGGAGGATCGAACTCACATCCAACAGAGGGCTTAGAGCTACAAAATAGCCCACCGAGATAGACAGGAAATGATACAAAAAATATGCATGAACAAGAAAATTTAATACAATATTATTATAATTATTTATATAAAAAAACATATCTGCAAAAGAGCAGAGGAGGGGGGGGGGGATAACATTACATCAGTAAAATTAGATCATACGAGAAGATTGCGAAATATTGAAACAGGAAACTAGTTTATTATGAATCATATTGTTATTAAAAATAGAATGTAACTAGGAAAGAATTGCTTCTTGTGTAGGTTTTTTAAGATGCAATAATATGTATGGTAAGAGTTTCATGGAACTTGAAGTTTATTTTCAAATAACAGTCTGTAAAAAAAAATGAAAATATTGAAAATAACAAGAACTTTTCAATAAGTAAAGTTCGCAACACTGAACAAACAACGAAAAGAATTTAGGTGAAATCCCTACAAATTCGAAATTACTTTCAACTGAATTGCGACGATTACACAGTTATGTGTTGCAACCTTTTATATTCCTATCTTAAATTTGGAAGAAATCGTAAATTCGGCTGCCCTTGTGTATAGATATCCTGCTTAGAATCTAAAGAAATTCATGATGCCAAAAAGAGTGTCGTAGATCACAATAAAGTAGTGTTTCTAAAACTTTCAATATTTGCGACCCAGTTTTCAGTCATAATTTTCATCGCGCCCCACTTCTTACAATAACAATGTACTGAATGAAATTATAATGTACTTTGATGATAAAACTACGATGCAATACAACTTTAATTATAAACGCACTAATTAAATAAATATTAAGTTTTGTAAATAAATTTTGTATATGACAAGCCCAAGAGAGTCACTAGTAATTACTGAACTTGTTTTTAATTGAATATTGATAAATTATTTATCAAATACTTTGCGCAGAACTGATACATTTATAAGTAGTGCGTATTATATCAGTTTGAATGTGTATTTCACTTTTTATTATATAAGAATATATTTTGCTTTATAATTATTTTAAATTTCAAATTATTTCATTAAATTGATAATTATTTTAAATATTTTATTTTCGATTTTTTGTAATATGCTCGCGCTTCCCCCCTTCCCCTTCAAGTAGGGTTATTAAGCCCTCCTTAGGGGCGCGCCCCATAGTTTGAGAAACGCTGTGGTAAAGATTTTATTTCGAGATTTGAGAACAATTTAATAACAGGTATACATGACACAAAATATGATTTGGGGAAGAAAAGCCAAGCGATTTACATAATAATTTGGCCAATAGTGAAACGAAGATTTGATAATTTAGATATAAAAATGAAAGAGAATAATTGGCTTTTTAATAAACGATGGGCAGCTGCACGTTCTCTGTAATTTTAATTTTTTTCTTTTTTTTCACCCTTTAATTTTTTACGCCTCCAAATCTTTTTCGTCCTAGGCATGTGCTTAAGCAGAAAAGCAGGCTTGGTAGCTGGGGGTACGTTACGCCACTGGACAACGGTCATCACATCACTTTTGCCAATTGACATGCAGTTTGAAATTAACTGTTTTTCGAAGGGAATGTACGGGAATAATATTTGACGATATTAAAATTATCCGGATCATGATCTTATTAAGACAGAGTCGAGAACGCGAAATGAGGCCCCCACTGAGAGCGAGGTCCTGGATCCGGGCCTAGTTGGCCCATGCCTTGAAACGTCCCTAACTACAATACAATACGACTTTAATTATAAATCGCACAATTTATCAAGATAAATATTTTGTGTATGACAAGACCGGGGAGTCACTAGAAAAAACTTGTTTTTAATTGAATATTGATAACTTAATTATCAAATACTTTGTGCAGTACTGATACATTATAAGTGTTGAGTATTATATCAGTGGGAATTTGTATTTTATTTTTTATTACATAAGAATGTGTATTTTACTTTGTAATTATTTTAAATTGTAAATTATTTAATCAAATTGAGATAATTATTTTCAATATTTTGTTTTTGATTTTTCGCGATACGTTCGCGCTTCCAAGTATTAGCTATCACGCCCTCCTGGAGGGCGCACCCCACAGTTTAAGAAACGCTGCAATAAAGATTTTATTTCGAGTTTTGAGAACAGTTTAATAACAGGATACATGAAGCAAAATATGATTCGGAGAAGAAAAATCAAGCGATTTACTTAATTTTAAAAATGTACATATTTTATCATTGCAAACAAAACAAATACGTTGAACCACAACATCTTCTCAGCATATAATGAATAAAAATTTATGCCGATACAAATTATTCCCAATTCCTGTTGTTACATGTAACAAATTCTTTTATTTTGAACACATTCAGAAAAAATGCGCGAACTCCACACGGAACGTGTTTTTATTGTTGGTATCGGAAATCAAATTTTGTTTTACACAGACGAAAAAAATCCGCAGAAACGAAAACAAAATTAAATTAAAATATAAAATTCAAAAAAATAAAATCTTATTTTATTGCTAAAAAAAATATATAAAACATGCAAAATTGCAAGTTTTTTTTTTACAACTTTTATGTAAGTAACATTAAATTAAAAAAACTATAAGTACTATAAATTTTGGCACCCCCTGCTCCAGGCGCCCTTGTGCGGTGAACAATTTTGCCACCCCCACGCGGCGGCCCTGAATTAGATCCATTGCCTTTTAAATACTGTTTAGAATTAAAATTATTTTCAGCTTATGCTAAACAAAAATAGACTTGAATTTCATTTAATTTTTCAGTTAAAAAACAGTCCAAAATTATGTTTATATTGTGATTTATCTAATATATAAAGGGTATAATTTATTTTTCAGTTCTGTTCTTACTTTGCTGAAAATTCATTATAACCATTGTTCACAATAAGATTCATATTTCAGCTATGCTTAAAACGTGTGATTAAACGTAAAATTCTGTAGTATAAAACTGAAAATTTTTTTTAAAAATTATTAAAAAACATAGTATTATAACCATTTCAATTATCAATAGTATTAATGTACTTTTTTTAAAAAAAATTTTTTAAGTAAATTTTATGAAACCGTATTATTATTATTATTATTATTTTTTAGCTATATTGAGTAGTGATCATTTTAAAATAAGTTTTCAGTACTTCAAAATTAATTATTAATGGCAGGAAAATAATGATAAATTTTCAAAATACCTTAATGTATATTTTGCTTGGAACACATATTCCAGTAAAAACAAAGTTTTGATATAGGTTTTGAAAAAAAAAATTTTTTTTCTTACAGAATTCTTTTTTTTAAAAAATAAGATTTCTAATAATAAGAATATATTATTATTATTACATGACAGTGGCTGTTTTCTTTCATTGAATTATAATTTCTTGAAATAAAAATTTGAATTTGATGTATTGAGATATACAAATTAAATATTTGTTTTAAAAATGAGATTGATTTTCCTGAAAATTTCTCTTCAATGAAGAAAAATGTATAAGTTTTTCTTCCTCCTTTTTTTTTTTTTTAATTTAGGGGTTGTTAAAAAGAAGGATTAATACATTTTTTCTTTCTTGTGTTGATTCCTTTAATAATTTCCTTTGAACTTGATTGTACATTATCCCAAATTTCCCGTTACTGTTCCGAATGTTCAGTGCTTGCTTCAATTTTTTACTACTCGGTTTTAGTCCCAAATATATAGCATATATTTTTTTAATTATCAATTCTACACTGTCCAGAAATGCCTTCACTTAGTCCAATAAGATGTGCCAATTTCAGAGGTAGATGGAAATATAACTGCATATTTTAATA
>BMAO01028816.1:0-28081 GCA_019973975.1 Trichonephila clavata
AAAAAATAGTGATTATATTCACATAAGGAACTTGTAAATTTTGGAATGAACCAGTGTTTGATAAATCTGAAAGTTTAAACACTTCTACTATTATACAGAACGTACACAAAATTTCAGTCAATTTTTTCCAAATTTTTTAGCAAATCTCTGGCCCCATTTGATTATTTTCAAAAAATCACATTCCGAGTAAAACACGTTTTTAAAGTATGACATCTTGCTTAAAGTAATGACATCTGTTTTTACTAAAATACTTGTAGTCTTTGTTCTAGGGAACGGAAAATGATAAACTTGGTATTTTTTATAAAGCTAATAAGATGGCCTACAAAATAAAACCATAAAAAATTTGTCAAATTTTTGCAAAATTCACAATTTTAGGGTAGAAATTTTTTTTAAAAATACCCATATTTAAATTACTTTTTCTGTAAAAAAATTTAAAATTTAAAGAATTGGAATTTGTTTTGAAAGAAAAAAGTTAAAGAATTTCTTATCCATGTTGTTTGTCTTAAGTGTGTGAGTGTTTAATATTATCTCACTATAAAGCAACAGAAATGCTATTGGCAACGGTCCTCGCAAGGTGCAGCCATGTTTAAATGGCAAGGATGACACATGAGCTGATACCCCTTCTCTCCAAGCTACCGCACCATACAACACTAACGATAAAGGTCTTTCTTTCTTGAAAGACTTAACGTAATGCAGCCTTTAGTGGCACTTGTGCTTAAACTCACAACAAGCATGCCACGAGAACGTGATGATAGCCAGTATACTAAATTGGCCATACTGTCAATCTCATTGGATTTGCAGTGATGGAAAGAGAAAGAAAAAAAAGCTAAATTCATCAGAATTCTTACTTGAACAATCGGAAGCTAATAGACATAACTGACTGACAAAACTCTTATAAACTAGTCTCGGATTTTAAAAAATCACGTTAACAGAGTACGTTCTAGAACCTTTATTGAAATCCATTGCAATAATTAATTAATTTACACAGATAGTAGTTTACCAAGATCTATAGTTTATAATACACTTCCGCATGTATAATCCAAAATATAGCAAAGATTCCTTTTTTCTTGCACAGTGAATATTGGTTAATTTTAAAACACATAAAACACCCTAATAAGAAAGGTGTTGCCAGTTTTACAATAACATTAGAAATGTCACTCGTAGCTCAGATACTTTGACCAAAATATATGTTATAAATGCAATATCAATCATCCCAGTGTATTATTGAAAGAAATGAATTTTTTTTTTACCAGGCAGTCTACGATTATTAGTTGAGACAAGGAAATTTGTTTGTTGCCAAAATAACTTTTGGTATATTTTCAGTTCTAATTTTGCTTATTGTACAACCGCAGCTTTATTTCAACAATCTTAGAATAAAGTCAAAATCTATTCCGATAAAGAAAACATTTCTTTTTAACGTTTTCTTCCATTGAAGCAAACTTTTTGGAACGATATACTGAACTAGGTCATTACAAATGAACTTTGTACAGAGTTATCAAATAGTTATGGTTTTTGCTTTATTTTTTTACTATATGCTAATTGGTTTCATAAATTTAATTATATTTTATACTAAAAAATGTTTTTTAATCGTTGCTAGCTCAATGAGTAAAGCTAATTTTCTAAAAAAAACTGCGCATGAGTACTCGAGAATGTGTGAATGTGTACAAATATAAAATGGCAAATAAACGCTCAATTTCTAGTTTTCTGCATGGGATGAAGCATTACAAAAGTAATTTAATGATAATACATAAAACAATAATTTATTATTTAAAATCATTAAGCAAAGTATACTTTAATTGGCTACATTACTTTATTAATCTTGAATTTAAATAATCATAGATTAATTAATGTAGATGTTCTTGATTTTTTTCAGAATTTATATCGAAAAATTAATGAGTCTGAATAGCAACCAAATTGAGTACAAAAATTTGAAAGTCGTCCTTTCAATTGGTGTTGTATTAAATATGCTTATAATACTTAATACTTGCGTTGATTAATGTGAATCAGTGCATATATTAAATGAAAAAAGGTTCGTTCAAATTGGAACTGAGCATTACAAAAAATTTAAGTAATAATGCATAATAACATCGAAGAAATAAAATATTTGTATCAATTATTATTATTTAATTATATTATTATTAAATTAAGCATTTATTACTTCGAATGATTAAGCACATCTTACGTCAATAAGATACTTTGTTTTATTTATTTTAAATTAAAGTGATTATAGTTTAATTAATGTAGATGTACTTCGTTTTTTGTAATGAATTTATATCGTAAAAATAATGTGGCAGACAGCAACCAAAATGAACACAACAATTCGAAAGTCGTCCTTTGAATTGGTGTTACAGGAAAAATGCTTATACAAAGTAATAGAAACCTAAATGGAATACATACATGTGAGCGATTGTTCTAAATTGGATAGAGAAATTTTAATTAACGATGAAGTAACGAGAAGATTCAGTTTACCATAGCTTACCTTCTTAACATTCGCACAATTATAAAATCTTTTTTTCTTAATATACAGTACATAACCGTCTTTCTATTTCTTTTAGTGGATTTTTCATAGATTAACAAGATGACATGAGATAATTCCCTGTGGATTACTCTACTCCTTCGCATGAAGTTCCTAACAAATGTGTGATGGGAACTAAGAAATATAAAATTTCCAATCCGAAGCAACGTAACAAATTCGACGCTTTTAAAAATGTCTCCTAAGAATGTTGTCAATACCTCCTTACCGAATGTTTCAAATGGATTTCATTAAATTCGTCGTGATAATGAGCTAGTTTTATACATAAAGTGAGTCGCAGCTTTGAGCATCTTTCAGGCGTCATTACAGTTTGACTCGATGCCTTCCCAATTATGAGGAAGGAAAGTTTGGAGGGGTGGAGGGAAGTCAGGGGATTCATCTCTCTTCCCCATCTTACAATCTCAAGAGAAGATTTGTGAAACCACACGCGAAACAGGAATTATAAATTTAGAAAGAGCCATGCTTTCTTAGAGATTCGAACACAAGCCCTACGACACAGCAGTCAGAATTGTAAACCATTACTTCGGAAGATAGACGTAAAAAATATAAGTTTAAAAAGTGTCTCTCTGTAAATCATACACAGTACCATAAATGGCCACTGATTTATCACGAATTCCGAGATTTTGATTATAGTGTAAATAGTTAAGACCTATTTCCAGTATATTTATTTAGTAAGTATTTCTGACTATAGTGGTGAATATATACTCGTGTTTTTTTAAATTTTCATCTGTACTACATGTGGCTTTTTCCAAAAATATTTATATATAGAATCTTTTCATTTTTAGAGAGACAACAGTAAGAGTATATTAAACTTCCACTAAAAGCCATTTTGAGGGTTATTCTTGACGGAACTCGATATCTTGAACCACTGTCTAGTGACAAGGATGAGACCCCTTAGTTTACGTCCTTACTCTTAATTCCACAGTAAGCCAAAGGGAGGAGTTTATGGTTTAACATGCGTCAGTTTCTGTCCACGTTGGAGATGAATTGATAAAGTTACCCCATTTCCCTAAACTTTTGAGCATCCCAAACCTACATTTTCACGCAAAAGAGAAATGTTCTTTTAAGCCCCTAAATGCCATTTAAGTTTATTATATTTGATTATTATTGAGAAGTAATTAGTTACTTCTATAGGGTGTGTTTCACACACTAACTTCCTTCTTTCTAATATTTGTATTTTTTATGTTCTCTTTGTTAGGTTTAACTTTATAAAAAGACCTTCAACTGATATTAGTGTTACGTACACCACATTTTATGTCTCTAAGCTAGAAATGATGTGAAATAAGTTTGATGAAATAATAATCTTTAGATTTTAAGTAACACATTTATAATAGAGTTTGGAAAATAGGAATAAGTGTCGAAGGTAGCAAACATGCAAAATATTTCTCTTTGTAACACATGCGTGTTGTTAAGAATATTGCAATGGAACAAATGCTTTTAAAAATACTCCACAAACTATTTAGTTGCCAAATTGATTTATAAATATTTTATTAACCCGCAATCACTCGCGCCTGTTTTTGCTAACGTCGTTATTCGCGGGGTGTAGAGAACACCCGAAACTTTTAACGCGTGTATTAAAATATGAAAAAAATTTAAGTCAATTATGATACATATTTATAAAGTAGAAGATCTTTTCGTATTATGCAAATAAAATTATTAAATTTATTGCACATAAATAATACTAATAATTATTTAAACTAAACCTAGAAAATTTTCATTTTAAAACATATAAATTTATATTTTTCTCATAAAACACAAGTAAAACGTTATTTCCAGTAATATACTTACTTTGTAATTAATGTTAAGGATAGTAGAAATTAGAAAACATATATTTTAATCATTTTCCAAACATTCAGAGCAGACTGTATCCAACTGCTTTAAGCACATATTTGTTTTACATTGAAGGGAAACACAATTGGTTTTTACATCTTTTACCCGTGGACAAACAGTGCAGAGCCCCTTTTTGGTGAATTAAGGATCTTTTTACTATCTTCTGTGTCAGTAAAGCTTCTTTTGAATTTTTGTTAATTATTTGTTTCCGTGAATTTATTTGTTTTTTTTCTTGCTCAAAGTTTCTTCCAATTTTTGTGCCTTATCCATGAGATGAACAGATCGTTTAATATGGTGCTCTTCTGAAATTACAGTCTTCGAAATCACTAAGTTCATCTTCAGAATCTGTCAATATATTTTTTAATAGACGACCAAGACACTGTTGCTCCCTTTTCCATGGAATTTTTGCCGTAATTTCTGAAACACTTTTCAAAAAGTTTTAACAAAAATAATACTTTACAATTATTTTTAAGATTTATATTATTTTTATACTACAATTATTGAAATTCTAAATAAAATATACATGCATATTAATATATTTGAAAATAAAATATTAACGGAAAGAGTGGAACACTTACCCTTTTTTAGATACTTCGAGTACGAAAATAAAACTCAATCAATCGCGGGGTGTTGTAGCACCCCTCGCGAGTGTTCGCGGGTTAATTTAAATAGTGAGTAAAATATGAAAGTTAAAGGCAATGAATTTCCAAACTCTGAAGAATGATGGAAATTTTGAGAATTACAACTGAGCTAGATGTTTTCTCAAAATAATCACGGCCTTCCAACATTAAGACTAAACCCTGTAAGTTTTAATGTATAATAGGAACTTAAGGATATGTTTTACAGAGTTTCAAAGCTTACCTAGGCAGAAAAATCAAGCTTTTTAAATACATCAGGGATCTGTTGTGTTTAAGTAAGTTATATAATGCTAGA
This sequence comes from Trichonephila clavata, assembly GCA_019973975.1. Lineage (NCBI taxonomy): Eukaryota > Metazoa > Arthropoda > Arachnida > Araneae > Nephilidae > Trichonephila > Trichonephila clavata. Next base: position 5,297 of record BMAO01028816.1, read on the forward strand.
TAATATGAAAAATTAAGCTAATTTAGCTAAGAAATTTAGTTTATATACAATACTAGATTTCATGCTAGATAATAGATTCTTTGCGAATCAGAGGAGGTATAAAGAAAAAGACAAAAGGCGTTAGTACTCACAGAAACATGAAACATTTCACAGCAGAATACATGGTCTAAAATGGATGCAAAAGTGCAATAGTTCCCATTACAACAAAGCCTGTGATAATAGGAGATAACACTAGAATAGCGAATACGTAAAAAATCCATTTTAAGGAGTATTTATAATAATAGCTTGAAAGGGCTACCGGAAAAATATGATTAAAAACGACAAAGAATGAATTGGCTAATCTCTGGAATGTTCCATGCACATCGACAACCTCTCCAACAACAGTCGAATGCCTAATAATTAAGACTTCATCTCATTCACAAGGAGTTTCACACACAGGCCTTTCATCTGCCCCACAAATAAAAATCAAAACAAATAAGGTATTGTGATCAAGATCATGTTCAATCTGTAGAAACAATCCTAGTCATCCATTTTGCTTGGAAAACTTACTTCCAGATGCCTCAATCGTCCCCAAAAATAAGTTTAATCTCTATTTCTTCTGGAACCATATACGCTAATGAAGTTTGGTTTAAAATATATCCTAGAATTTTTTTTAAACAAAAATATACAATGATTATAAAATCTAAATTAATAATTAACAATAACATAAATTAATAATAACAAACCAATTAAATAAAAGCCGAGTAAGTTTGAAAAATAGAAGATGAAAATTACACGTTTAGAAATCTTCGAAGATCTTATGAAACAAAAACTAATTACGCTCATTGTCGAAGGCAGCAACTATACGATTTTGTAAAAAAGCAAGTTCAGAAAAATAAATTTTTGATCATTTTGGTACAAAAATAGCCATTGAGATTTCAGAAAGAAGAAAATAGCAGCTTTCGTTTAAATACTCCACTGTCTTTCTTCGGGGATCATTATTTTGCACATACACTCAAGAGCCAAAACATTATGACAACCCCTACATTTTGAAATAAACTAGCCTGGATGACTTGAAATGCACGTGATCAGGTGGAAGTGGTATTTAACTGCTGCTAGAGGGTCTGAAGAATCATTCTTTCACTTACTTCTGTGTGTGATTGGAAAGGCAGCGGATCTAAGTGACTTTGATAAAGGGCAGATTGTAATGGCTCGAAGGCAAGGAACAATTATTTCCGAAACTGCACGATTCGTGGGTTGTTCGCGATTAACAAATGTTAGTACTTATGCAAAGCAGATGAACGATGGTGAAACCAGCAGTAGACGACATGGTGTTGGACGTCCACACGCTATCAAAGAAAAAGATCGTTGGAGACTGTCTCGCATGATAAAGCAAAACCGGAACCAGACAGTCACATCAGCTGACAGCACAATACAATGCAAGACCAAGTAGAATAGTATAGGATCACACTAGTCAGCGGACACTGTTGGTTATAGGGCTAAGCAGCAAACGTCCCACTCGTGTGTCTTTGCTGACCAAGCGTCATCGCGAACTGCGCTTGCTCTGGGCCCGTGAACATTGTGACTGGTCCATGGATCAGTGGGAGAGTTGAATGGTCAGATGAATAACGGTTTGTCATTCATCACGCTGATAGTCGTCTCAAGATACGCCGTCTTCCAATTGAACAGTTGCTACCTCACTGTACAGTAGGTCATAAGTAGGCCGGTGGTGGCGGTATTATGCTTCGGGGGACGTTCTGTTGGGCGTCTCTGGGACCTGTGGTTGTGGTAGAGCAAACCATGAATGCTACAGGGTATCTGAACATCATTGACGACCAGTTGCACCCTTGCATGGCCTCTGTTTTTTCAGCTGGAAATAGAATGTTCCAACAGGACAACGCCCTGTGTCACAAGGCTAAAATTTTGTTGGAGTGGTTCCTAGAACATATTGCTGAATTCCAGTTAATGTCCTGGCTGCCTAACTCACCAGATCTCAATCCGATAGAACACATTTGGGATGTCATGGGACGGCAGCTTAGAGTTCAAAGACCACCAATTCGCAATATCTCGGATTTGCATGACCGTTGCTTAAACATATGATACAATCTGTCTCCAACGATCTACCAAGGACGTGTGGCATCCATGCCAAGTGTTGGCACTTTGCTCATTTTATCATGGAGATTTATCTGTATCAACTGCTAACCGTATCTGACGTCATTGCAACTCGTGTTCGTTTTTCGTTGGTCATGGCGTCAGAGGCGGTTAGTATATAATATATATATCTTTCTTTATTGGATGCAGGGTTCTATAGATGCATGCTAACAGACAGAGGACTTTAGATAAGATGGTGGAAATATTCTGCACTGATGCTTAAGTTATTATATGTTTAGTTATTGCTTTTATGACCCAAGTGATAGTCATACATTTTGACGTGCAAATACTTAATAAACTTCAAATTTAAACTACTGTGTACTTCCCTACTGAGTCAAAACCACACGTTACCTGCAAGTTTCAGGCGATATATGGTTATGGACCAAGAATTTGACCCATTTAACTGACCAACACAGTAATAACCTTGTGCTGACTCAGTTAACCTTGCACATTCGGAAGGAAACCAACAGTGCTGCCCAGTCTTCTGACGGTGACCCGACTCCTGAAGATCCAGTGTTTCTAAAAAGGTCTGTACCTGAATTCTTTGAATGCTAACTTCACAAAGGATTTTGTGACAAGGGCCGGCTGTCATCAATTTCCACTTTAAAATTTTGAATATGGAGACTGCTGGTGTAGAGCGTATTCAACTACTTAACAAGTCGAACTAGATCCCGTGGAAGGAGAATATGAAATTCCTCATTATGAAACGAGGCTGTTGGTCATTTATAGAATGAACGGAACCACCCTTGGATGAGACTATTACAACAAAACGTGACAAGTCAGAGTATTAACAGCGACAGGATAGAGTTCTAGCAAAAATACACTACGGTATTGACGAGAAATACAGAACTTTGATATCTTGCACTACAAGTCCATCCAAAGCTTGGATTATTCTCAAGGAACAGTTTGAACCCATTTCCAGAGCACCTATTATACGTCTATTGTATGATTTTTTTCTCTATCAAGTTCAATTCAGACACTGAAAGTATTGCTCTATTTATTGCCAGAATTCGGAAGATGGTTGAAAGATTAAAAAATGTTGGACATCCATTAAACTATGTGTACAGTGCTTTCCGAGGAAACAGGACACTTTCTCCGGGATTTCAAGGTATATTGCAAATTTTGTACCGTTGGCCTGATGACGATTTTAAACTTGATAAAATTGAGATTGTGAATAAATTTCTGAAGAAAACTGGTTAAAACTGTTAAAAAATGATTTAAGTAAGTTAGAATTTACTGATAATTCTGTAAGTGGTTATGCTACTAGTAAATTTAATAAACGGAAAGTTTCTGCAAATTTTAAACCGAAACTGATTGGAAGTAAGTCTAAATTTAAGAAGTCTAAAATTAAAGATTGAATAGGGCATTGCTATTTATGTAAACAAAAAGGGCATTTAAAGATAAATTGTAAATAATTAAATTCTAATTTCCTCAAAATTTAGTGCATCTAATTTAAATTATTGTTTTGAAGAAAATGGTAAAAACGAATATTTTGTTATGGAGACTAATGTAAATGAAGTAATTGCTAAATTCAATTGGATTATTGATACTGCTGCTACGCTACATTTCTGCAATAATATAAATTTGTTTAATGATTTAAAGAATACAGAGAGTAAAACTATGTCGTTAGCCGTAGGTGGATTAAAAAGTCCAAAATAGGTATAGGTACTGTTAAATTTTAAATAAAGTTAAATGGAAGGGAGCATTCTATTACTTTAAAAAACGTTATGCTTTCAACTAAATTCAGACGAAATCTGTTATCAGCGCCGTTATTAGAAAAATCAAATTGTACCTTTAAATGTGAAAATGACATATATTGGTTGTTTTGCCCAAAGGCAAGAAGTTATTCTTTGCTAAAAGGTTCACACATTGACTTGCATTTCTTAAGGGGAGTCAGTAGGGTAAACACCTTCCGGAAGTCGATATTGAGTTTTTGATATTTCTAAAATCCCCAAATCAGGACCTTTCCAATGATGTACCGTACTTGCCATTTTACTAATTAAAAGTATGTTAAAATGATTTTAAAAAAATAATCAGCTGATTAGCCACGCCCCCTTTGAAAGATAGAAATGTAAACATTGACCTCTTAAATCTGGGAAGCTTTTCCAAAGCCACTCTGTTTTATTTATTCATACGCAATTAACTGTAAATTAACTGCAAGCGTAACCGCACGCGAAACATGTATTATAAATTCAGAAAGAGCCATGCTTTCTTAGAGATTCGAACACAAGCCCTACGACACAGCAGTCAGTGTTGTAAACCATTACTTCGAAAGGCAGAAGTAAAAAAAAATAAGTTTAAAAAGTGTCTCTCTGTAAATCATACACAGTACCATACATGGCCACTGATTTTTCACGAACTCCGAGAATTTAGTTATGCGTTAAGTAGTTAAGACCTATATTTCCAGTATATTTATTTAGTAAGTACTTCTGTTTATAGTGGTGAATATATACTCGTGTTTTTTAAAATTTTCATCTGTACTATATGTGGCATTTTCGAAAAATATTAATATATAGAAACTTTTCATTTTTAGAGAGGCAACAGTAAGAGTTTATTAAACATCGCACTACAAGCAATTTTGGGGGTTATTCTTGACGGAACTCGTTATCTTGAACCACTGTCTAGTGACAAGGATGACACCTCAGTTAATGTCCTTGCTCTTAATTCCACTGTAATCTAAAGGGAGGACTTTGTGGTTTAACATGCTTCAGTTTTGTCTACGTTGGAGATGAATTGATGAAGTTACCCCATTTCACTAAACTTTCGCGCATCCAAAACCTACATTTTCACGCAAAAGAGAAATGTTTTTATAAGACCCTAATTGCTATTTGAGTGTATTATTTTTGATTATTATTGAGAAGTAATTAGTTTCTTCTATAGGGTGTGTTTCTCACTAACTTCCTTCTTTCTAATATTTGTATTTTTATTTTCTCGTTGTTAGGTTTAACTTTATAAAAAGACTTTCAGCTGATATTAGTGTTACGTACACCACATTTTAAGTCTCTAAGCTAGAAATAATGTGAAATATATATATAAGTGTTGATAAGGTAATAATCTTTAGATTTTAAGTAACACATTTACAATAGATTTTGGAAAATAGGAATAAGTGTCGAAGGTGGGAAGCATGCAAAATATTTCTCTATGTAGCACATGTGTGTTGTTAAGAATATTGCAATGGAACAAATGCTTTTAAAAGTGCTCTAGAAACTATTTAGTTGTCAAATTGATTTATATATATTTTTTTTTAACCCGCGGTCACTCGCGCATGTTTTTGCTACTGTCGTAACTCGCGGGGTGTAGAGAACGCCCTAAACTTTTAACATGTGTATTAAATGATGGGGAAAAAATAAGTCAATTATTATACATATTTAGAAAGTACAAGATGTTTTTCGAGTTCATCGCGGACAAACACTGTGACTCGTATATTTTATATATAAAGATATACATATATATGTATATTTATCTTTGGTTTCTTACAATATCCCTCCCTAGAAATTTGTTATTAGTATTGCTTTTTAGATTAAAGGTATTTTGAAATGATGTTACTTTTCCTTCGGGAAACTTATAGTGACTGAGTGTTTAGTAAAAACGCGCTGTAAAGCCAAACGAAGGATCTGAACAACGGACCTCGTAATTTGGATAAATGTCGAAAACGAAACCTGAACCGAAGCCACACTCTCCTAGATTCCGTACTAATCCATTGTGAAGTCCTTGGACATCAATAGGTGGCCGCGGTAGCCAAGTGGTCATGGCATCGAATCATGGCAGGCATGTCATGAGATTGAACACATTACCATTAAAACCCGCTGTATAGGGGAGCGATGCACGTTAAATCAATCGAGAGTTTAAATGTACTCCCGTTGGTGTGGTATTTAGGACAAGATGTTCCAACTCAAGTGTCGTCCTCCTTGCTTGACCATGGTTCAAAATTCCAAGGTCTGTCGCCAAAAGCCCTCTTGTAGCTTAACAGTGCGACGTTAATATTCGCTCACCCCTCACACACTTAGATATCGACTGATTCAAAGTGCATCAGCTGTTCCGAATGGCGGGTCCTCAGGAATACTAGGGTTAAAACTCAGGACAAACCAGCCATGAGTTCATGACTATTACCACTATGCTATCACGATCACCAGGACAATTAGAAGGATAAAAATACATTTAAACACAAGTACAGACATGTACAAACATGGACGGGAGGTAGAGTAATCCTGAGGAGCCAGCCATAAATGCATAGGAAATTATGGGCGGAAAAGTAACACTAATGAGAAAAAGATACACAAAGACAGTAAAGCCAAAACACACAATCTGGAGTAAAACACTTTATTACAACAGCAAAAAACGAAAACAGTTAAATAAAATTATACTATAAAAGCTTCACAGGAAGTGTTTGAAATAGCGCCGATAGGTATTAACGCAAAACAACTTGGATTGGCGGATATGTTCGAAAATAGCGAGAATTTTTCAGGGATCGTAGCTGCATCGATGGATATTTGTCCCACCAGGTCCATTTCAGAATTGTCGGTCCTGTCGTACGCAAGGTTCTTCATGGTAACCCAGAGAAAAAAATCCTGATATATATCAGGGGATCTGGGAGACCAAGTAATGGGAGCACCACGCTCACACACACATTCCACCTGTTTGGAAATGTCTAGTTCAAATGGTAACATGTACACCTTCGGATAATATGAAGGCGCTTCTTCCTGTTGAAACCACATGCGGTTCTGTATAGGTACGGGTTAAAAAGATCGGTAAGAAGTTCCGGAAGTCCCTCCTGTATAAAGACGAGATACTTGTCAGAGTCCACACAGTCGATGTAATGGCGCTTAGATGTAGAGGCCTAATAAGCTTTGCCGACATGTGAAGAACATTCGGACACGTGTGCAGCGCCACCTGTCGCTTTCCAACAATGCTTTCCTATGCATTTATGACTCATCACAATGTTCTCTACCACCTCTCTAAGTTTGTACATGGCATTCCGGGCCACCCTGTATAATATGGAATATTATATGTCATTAAATGCGTTACTGAAGGTAAATACTAGTGAGTGAGGCATAGTAATATATACTGCAAAATGTTACGTTCAAATAGTATTTGTTCATAATAGACGAATCATGTGGAAAGAAATTTAAGAATAATACATAAAATGAAATTGTTCAATTACAATTAATATAGCACAGCTTGAGTAAACAATTCATTTATTTCTTTTGTGTTAAAAAGAAGCATTTTTATTGTATTTTCTTTATCTTATTTTAATTTTTGCTTAACATCTAAATCATTAATTTATATCTAAAAAAGGTAATGAGTCTTGGTACCATTTGAAACCTGCTCTTTGAATTATGCGGGAATATGATTATACCAAGTATTTAAAAAAATCTCGATGGAGTTTTTGAATCTGAAAAGGGAATATTTTTATGGAAGATTCGAAAAAAATTTTTATTGAATTCGAAGCGAAAGCTATTGGGATCGTGGATATTATCATTACTTAGCCTTTTCTAGCCTAATTTTTTCATGAAATAATAATACCACATTTCTCAGAATATGCAGCACCTTACTTTATATTATGCATCTTATACAAACTCAAAATTCCTGCAGTACTCCACACATAACACAAGACTGTACCTCGGGAAATCTAAGGACTTTATCGATTGGTAGACTACGCAGAAGATTTGCATTTCTAACAGCTTCTTTTTATATATTATACTCAGTACCATTAAAAGTCGCTGAGATCTTATAAATCGGATAGTATCTAGTCTTTTCTTTGTGTCAAGAGTTAATTCCAGTTCATTTATTTAGTGTAAATTTCTGATAATAGTGGTGAAGCATCTTCAATCCAGATTTATTTTGCATTACATATGACTGTATATAAAATACTAATCATTACAATTTTTAATTATTATGTGGAATTATGGGAAATATATTAATGTTTACGTATATTTAAAATTTTATCTTGTCTTAATCGAACGATAGAATTTGGCGATTACAAAATGAAACATTTAATTTAAAATAGTGTGGGTTGATCAAAATAATGTACTAATTGTTACTTCATTCTGCCATTGTTGATAAAGAAACCTTGGATAAGGAATGGCTTACGCAATAAAAAATTAAAAGATTCATAAAGTGTTAAATCCAGAAACCATTAATAATATATCACGTAATGTAAGAATACGTCTTTTTTCCTTCTGTTAATAAAATAAATTATAGTTTAAGAAATAAATTAGAGTTAAAAATTATAGTTTTTTTTAGTTTTTTTCATGATGCCCTGGTCAAGACAATGGAATAAAATGATGACATTATTGTGTCTGATACGGTCCTTGACAAGAGTGCAAAATTTCGAAGTAATCTGAACTTATTAATTGGGTAAAAATCAAGCTCAAAGATTCCGTTACATACAAGTGAATCTTAGAAAAGCGTGTTATAAAACGTGTTATAAATTTAGAAAACGTTCTAAAAAGAAAATAAATTCTAAATATCAATGAACATTTGAAACTATATAAACAAAGGAAAAACTCTTACATTGAGACAATGTATTCCTAGACAATGTATTCCTTTAGTACAAAATTAAATAATTGTATTCTTATTGTTTGAATAATTAACACTATTATATGATATTTTGTAGTTTTCTCAAATCACTTCTAAACGGAAATACATTTCAGAAACGCAGACCTCCTTTGAAATGATTTCAATAATCTGTTTCCATAACCACATAGAAAGGAACTTGAAGATTTGTAATACAGAATATGTGACATACAATTATTGATAACCATCCAGATGCTTTTTAAATTTTTAGTTTAACTTAAATAAATACAATTGATGAATGGCCATGTTTTTCTCAATGAATTCGAAAAATCTCTTTTTTGTGTTGTGTACGTATGAACATAATACGATTAAGGCTGATAATTATGGACCGAAATAAATTTATTATCTCCAAAGCTCTGTAAATTTATTATATTAGTAAATTATTCTGAAGTTATACAACAAATGAATCAGATATAATTCCATTAATACTATTATTCAATTATTTCTTTCAAAAAAAATTAATTTTTGTTAACGCCTCTTAATTACCTAATTCCAAACATCGTACAATTTCTAAACTTTTTTTCCAAAAAAATTTTACATTTTTGCATTTATTCATACTAAAAATATTACACTCCTTTTAAGTTCTCAAGTTAACATTAAATTTAAAGAAATGGGAAAATCAGAAATTTTAAAATTTATTTTAAGATGTATATGGAAATGGAAAAAGTAGTATACTTTTCTTAGGATTTGGTAATTCCTTAGTGAGCTCTTGTAAGGAGAGAATAAACTGTCTCTTTTTGAAGTTATTTGGAAAAAAAATTATACTAATGTTTCTCAAAGTTTCAATATTCTCGACTCAATATTCATTCCTAATTTTTATGTAGCCCCCTCATACAATAACAATGTATTGAATTAATTAAAACAATGCTTTGATGCTATAAATACGGTACGACTTTAAATTCTTAAGTGACGCCGGCATACATAAATGTCTCGTTCACCCAAAGCGTTCATTTCCCTGGGCGTATGTATACTTATTTCCTAAATACGATTTCTTCTATACACTACTATCCATAAAATTATTTTAAAGATTTGGAATGCAATAAAAGGATCTCGAAAATGTTTGTGAAGGATTTACTTCTTTCAAATTATTTGATTCTTTATTCTCACTAGGGTGAAAATTCAGGACAAACTAGTCACGATTTCATGACCATTACCACTATACTATTATGGGCTCAGGACACTTGGATGGAAAATATGTGGCATTTAAAAATAAAATATAATATTAAAATTCAGGAAACGTGTAGTGAGTGAATATTACATGTGAAGTTTTGTCGACGAACCTTATAGTTTAATTAAATGTGTAATTAGAGGCAAATACTAGTGAATGATGCATACTGATATATACTGTTAAAAGGAAAGTTCAAATTGTATTTTTTTATAACACCTCTCGAATGAAATTAAATGATAATAAGTAAAAGGAAAGTTTTTACTTAATAAGTAATTCAGCACAACTTGTATTCCAAGATTCATTTTCTGAGTTATTTTCTTTTGTGGTAAAAGGAGCATTCTTATTGTGCTCATTTAATTTTTTTAATTCATATACCTAATTTACATCAACTGACTTTATATTGATAAAAATAATGAAGCTTGGAACCATTTGATATATTCTGTTTCACTTGATGTTGCATGAATATGCTTATTTAAGTTATTAAATCAATATCGATGGAAATTTTCAATGTGAAAAGGGAAAAGTTTTATGGTTGATTCCAATAAAAGTTTTATTTAATTTGAAATGAAGGCTATCGGGATCGTGCATATTAGCATTTTTCTAACAAAACTATTAGAATAATTTAGCTATTTCCAGCTTAAATTTTTATTTCATAAAAAAATAATTCTCGATTTTCTACGAGTGTGCAATAATCTTATCGTTCTATATGTTGTATTTAATTGATTCAAAACTTCTGCAGTGCTAGCCACACAGAACACGAGGATGTACAACGAAGAATCTAAAATAATCATCTATTCATAGACTGCGCAATAGATCAGTTTGCAACACTGCTTTAAGCTTTGCTTTCTTAAATATAATTCTCAGTACTATCAATGATCTACTAAGATATCATGAATCTGATAAATCATTCAGACAGAATCCTGAATCTAACGAGTTATTTTCACTTTATTTATTTAGTGTGTATTTCTCACAATAGTGGTGAATCTTTATCAACAATACAGTTTTCTATCATATTACATATGACTGTTTACAAGAATATTAATATTTACAATTTTCAAGACAATATTATTATTTAAAATTATGAAAGATATATTAATATATAGGTATGCTTATAATTTAATCTTGTTTTAATCAAAGGAATGAATTTGGCAAATACAAAATGAAACATTAAATTTAAAATAGTGAGGTTCATCAAAATGATGCAACAATTGTTACCTCATTCTGACATTATAGATAAGGAATCTATGATAAGGATCGGTTTATGAAATATTACATTCAAAGATTGAGAAATATTTAACTCAGAAACAGTTATTAATAAATGGTTTAATGTAATAATACGTCTTTTTCTTTCAATTAAAAAGATAGAGGACCCATTTAGAAAACGTGCTAAAAATAACAATTTTAAGTATCAAATAACATTTGAATCTATAAAAAATCGTACAATTGGATACAAAGTATTTCTAGAATAGTAGATATATTAGTTTAACTCTAAATTTATTTTTTTCTTTTTGTATGAATAATATAAACTCCTACATGATAATTTATAGTTTTCTCAATGCGCTTTAAAAGAGTACAATTCCTAAGTGCGATTTGTTCTGTACACTACTATCCGTGAAATTATTTTAAAGGCCTTGAAATGCAATAATTGGATCTTGACAATGCTTAAGGAGGACTTACTTATTTCAAATTATTTGATTCTTTATTCTTACTGGGGTAAAAAGTCAGGACAAACCATTCACGAGTTCATGACCATTACCACTCTACTACCACGGCCATCAGGCAACTTGGAAGGAAATTATGTAACGTTTAAAAATAAAATAGAATATTAAAAGTCATGAAATGTGAAGTGAGTGACTACTAACATAGCACTATTCAACTACAGGAGACGTTTTGTCGACGAACCTTATAATTTCTTTAAATGTCTAATTAGGGGTAAATACTAGTGAATGATGCATACTGATATATACTTTTAAAAGGAAAGTTCAAATTGTATTTTTTTTAAGGGACAGCGCATCTAAAAAAATTAACGGATAATAAGTAAAACGAAAGTTTTTACTTAAAAAAAAATCAGCACAACTTGTATCCCAAGATTCATTTTCTGAATTATTTTCTTTTGTGTTAAAAGAAGCATTTTTTTGCTAATTTATTTCTTTTTAATTGATATACATAATTTACATCAACTGAGAGTTTATATCGAACAAAGTAATGAGGCTTGAAACCATTTGAAATGTTCTCATTCAATTGATTTTGTGTGAATATATCTTTACAAATTATTAAGCAATCTCGATGGAATTTTTGAGTGTGAAAAGGTGAAAGTTTTATGGTTAATTCGGATAAAAGATTTATTGAATTCGAAACGAAGGCTATTGGGATCATATATATTAGCTTTTTTTAACGAAACTATTAGAAGAGCTTAACCTTTCCCAACTTAAATTTGTATTTCATAAAATAATGATTTCCCATTTTCTATGAATGTGCAATAATCTTATAATTCTATATGTCAGATCCTATATTGATTCAAAACTCCGGGAGTGCCAGCCACACAGAAGACTAGAATGTACTACGAAGAATCTATAATAACCACCTATTCATAGACTAAGCAAGCAGTTTGTTACACTAATTCAATCTCTGCTTTTATTACACATAATACTCGGTACTATTAATATCGTACTGAGATCTCGTGAATCGAATAAGTCACGCTTTTTGAATCTGTCCAGTTAATTCTAGTTTATTTATTTAGTGTTTATCTCTGTTAATAGTCGTGATTCCTTATCTTCAATACAGTTTTGTGTCACATTACATATGACTGTTTACAAATATATCAATTTTTACAATTTTCAAGGAAATATTAATTTTGAGAATAATAAGAAATAAATTAATATCTAGGTGTGCTTCTAAATTTATCTTGTTTTAATCGAACGATAGAATTTGTCGACTACCATTTTAAACATTTAATTTAAAATAGTGTGTTCATCAAAATGATGCAACAATTGTTACCGTATTCTGCTAATGTAGATTAGGAATCCACGATAAGGACCATTTATGAAATATTAAATTCACAAATTCATAAAATATTTAACACTGAAACCGTTATTAATAAATAGTGTAATGTAATAATACGTCTTTTTCCTTCAGTTAAAAAATAGAGGACACATTTAGAAAACGTGCTAAAAAGGATAACAATTCTAAACATCAAATAACATTTGAAACTAAAAACAAAAAAGTATAATTGGATGCAAAGTATTTCTAAAGTTGTAGATATTTTAGTTTAAAGCTAAATTATTTTTTTTCTTTTTGTATAAATAATGTACACTCCTACATGATAATTTGAAGTTTTCTCAAATCGCTTTTAAACAGAAAATTTTCTTAAACGCAGACTAAGTATGAAATGGTTTCAATAAACTATTTCCATAACCACATAGAAAGGAACTTGTAGATTTGTAATATAGAATATATGACACAAAAAATTATTGATAATATTAATATCCTTTTTAAACTGACTGTTTTCTAAATACAATTTATGAATTCGCATATTTTTCTCAACGAATTTTCAAAATCTCTGATTTGTCCCATTGTATACTAGTGAAACAAACACGAACATGTCTGGTAATTCTGGACCGACATCCATGTATTATCTCCAAGGCTCTGTATATTTATTATATTAGTGAATTATTCTGTGTTTAGACAACTCATTAATCAGACGTTATTTGATAGAAAGTATTATTAAATGGATTAATCCAAAAAAATTTCATCTCTGTTAACGCCAATTAATTACCTAATTCTAATAATCGTAAAATGTTTTTAAATGCTTCCTAATTGTCTTCCAAAAAATTGTAAATTTTTCTATTGATTTATTTAAAAAAATATTAAACACATTTTAAATATTCAATTTAATATTAAATTGTACTCAATGGGAGCATAAACAGTTTCAGAACTTATTTTAAAATGTATATAGAAATGGAAAAGTTAGTATATATATTTCTTAGCATTTTGTAATTTTTTAATTAAGTTTTGTAAGGATAAAATAAGCTCTCTCTTTTTGAAATAATTAAAAAAATTTTTTATATTTGTGTTTCTGAATTTCTCAATATTCGCACCTAATATTCATTCATAATTTTCTTCGCACTCCCTCATACAGTACCAATGTATTGAATTCAAGAATACTATTCTTTGATGCTAAAACTACGATACGACTTTAACCTCCTATGTGGCATTGGCATATATAAATGTCTCTCACAGCCAAAGCTTTAATTTTCCCCGCCGTATATATATATCTTTCCAAAGTACGATTATTTCTCCGTGCTCGGCTATCCATAACATTATTTTGAAGGTTTTGGACTGCAATAGTAGAACTATGACAATGTTTGCGAAAGGTTTACTTATATTTCAGATTATTTGCTTCTTAATACCTCAACCTTCCCTTTGCATCTTATAAGCTTGGCTATGCGAAAAGTGGTTGGCATTAGGAATGTAATCGTGTAGCTTTTAATCGGCAGTTAAGGGACGAATTATATAACATATAAATTATCAAGATAAGTGTTAGTTTTTGTATATCAAAATGCTCACACACTCTTCCCTTCCCTGGTCTTGGTGGGTTGCCACGTTCTCAGGGGGCGTGCCCCCCCCCCAGTTTGAGAAACGCTACTTTACGTGTAAATTCTTTAAAAACATATGTTAATCTAAACTATATGGTTCTTTCTTAAGGAATATTGAAAGATAAATGTATTAAAAAGTGATTGATAAAAAAAATTTATGATTATCACTAGTACGAGACCTAATGCAAAATACGCTTATCATAGGGATTGCCATATGATTACACATTGCCATTGAAGACACATCGTGTAGATGAGTTAATGCCTCTTAAATCTATCGAGCTCAAACGACACGCATCAGCTTTGTTGTGGTAATTTGGAGAGGGAAGTACGAGCACAGGTGTCGATCTCGTCACTTGAATGAGGTACCGATTTTCAATGTCCGTTGCCAACACCTATCGAGGTTTTTTATACCTTGACGTTATTAATACTCTCATGCATCGAAAGTATCATCACATCATTCTAGATTTCTAGCCAACAAGTGAATCAATTTTTAAAGTAAAAATTTTTTACAAAATTCCCACCAAACTATTCTTATTGCAAAAAATTTTACGCAAATCATTCTCGTACTGTTAAAAAACCGAGGAATACTTGGTAGATAAAAAAAGAAGAGCAAACATGATTTATTAGTACACAACGCTCAGAACCAAAAAGGTTTACCGAGTTTTTCCTATTAAGGTATCCAACTACCCTAAAATCACGATTGTCTTCAAAATGTAACAATTTTTTTATGATTTTTTTATTGGTCATCTTAATAGCTTTTAAAAATTTAAATTTGTTTATTTCCCATCTACTAGAACGACAACTACAAGTGTTTTTTTGTAAAACCAGATGCCAGAATTTTAGACAAGATGTCAAACATTAGAATACGTTTTACTTGAAATGTATTTTTTTTCAAAGGCTTAAGTGGGGAAAATGATTGCTCAAAAAGTTTTGAAAATAATTTGCTGGACTTTTTTGTGTATGCTTTCTGAATAGCAATAGAAAAGTTTTAACATTCAAATTTGCCAATCGCTGTTTTATTACAAAATTTAGAGTCCCATATGTGTATATAATTACTGTTGTTTTGAAGCATATTCAAATAATAACTAAGATTAAGTACTCTAAATTTTGCAAAAAATAATATATGTCTTATCCCGAGGATCTTTTCAAAAATGAATAATAAAGCACCAAATCAGAAAGGCAAAATTGAAAATTTGTTCATAATTTTTTGATATAGAATGGAACCCGTTAATGTAACTTTGTGCAAACTTTTACCAATTTCGTCCCATTTTGGGAATTTTTTTTTTTTAATATTTCAACTATTTTTTTCTTAAAATGTACTAAAATCTAAAAAAAACCGAAACAAAATCTCTAATTTTTTTTTTTTTTAAGAAAAGTTTAGCAAGTAGTCAAATATTTCAATTTGAAATAGGAACTGTTGATCTCTTTCACTTCTTAATCTTTTCTTCACTATTTGATTCCGAAAAAACTGGTGGATGAATGACTCCTTTTCTTACAGTTTTATATTGAATTACTGAAAGTTATTTTCTCCGAAATATGTAACCTTTTCTTTCTTTGCAGGAAAATTAAAAATTGTAGAAACTAAAACGTTCTATTAAGAAGGGGGGAAATAATTTTAAAGCTGTAATTAATTCTTAAAAATTTTCATTTCTGTCCTGATGAGTGACCGATTTGAACAAAAGTGTTAGATAAAGGTCGAAAACTCGTGACTGTGAGTTCAAAGCTGATTTCACTAAAGACCATTCGGGTAGAGGAATTGATGCACTTAAAATCTGCTGAGCTTCAAAACTCGCACGTTGACGGGATTTGCAATTTTTAAGTGCATGCCAGATATCATCTTTTTCATTTTGGCAGTGATTTAAACTACGCGAACCGTTACCCATAGCAATTGTTTAGTTACAAAGAGTGATATTTATAAAAATCGAGGTAAATATACGTGAATGAAATCATAACGGCCTATCTAATAACACTGGGGTAACAAAACACTGTTAATGCGTAGTGGCAGATTTTGACCATCTGCCCTCGCTTTTGTTCAGTTGAGCATTGCTTCTGTTCCGTGGGAGACTTATTTTATAACGCGTGCTTGTTTAGCTCGTTGGTTCTTAACTGAAAACAGGAAATTGAACGAACAATAGATAAAAAACAGGCACGTTTACTGGCTTCATGAAATTTTGTGGAAGTGGTCGATGCGGCATGGAATTTCTTGAACTGAGGATAATGGCCTGAAGTCTCAGGTACGAACGACTCTGAAACGAAGTGGCAAAGCATGGAATGGCGTTCTCTTGAATCAACTCGTAGGAAAAAAGCCAATGCAGAAAAAAAAAGCGACATCAAAAAGATTATCATTATCTTTTTTGGTAGTCATGGCGTTATCCACATGAAATTTATACCTGAAGGAACGACGATGAATGTTGCAATTCGCTTTGAAATTTTCACATGTTTCATGAAACGTTAACTCATGGTATGTCCCTAGTACAAACAACGATGTCCATTGGTTTTGTTCACGATAAAACTCGCCCCAACACAACCAAAATCGTCATGCAGATTTTTAAAAAAAGGAAGGTGCAATATAAACATCCACCATCTCGCCAGATCTCAATTCTATTTACTTCTTCATATTTCTTCGACTCAAACTCGTTTTGAAAAGAAAGAGATTTGATGATATTCCTGACATCCAACGAAAAATAACTAGGCTTTTGAACTCCATCCCAGAACAAGTGTTCTTGGAAAGTTTCCTGGACATGGATAGTAGATTTCAGCGATGCATATTTATGGCAGATGACTATTTTAAAAGACAGTAAAGTAACTTTCGTTAATACTTCTTCTAGATTACTGTTACAGGACTATTCACCGAACTATATTGTCAAAAATTGAATTTTCTCTCTCAGCACTAACCTTAATAGACATTTAGAAACTATACTTCGCTTTTATATGGGAATACATTTAAGAGATGTTAATTATACTTCATTTTAGAGCGCTTTTATTAACATCCCACATAAGGTAGTACCGTGAATATTGACAATATACCTCGTGATATTAAATCATTTTCAAGCGACGAGGATAATGCATGACCTAGCATTCACTCCACCATATGAACTGCAAAACATTTAATTCATATCAGCACCTCTAAATAGCATGTCTTTAATGACACCATGATTCAAACTCATGACAACCCGGTCAATTGTTCGTGACTATAACCATTACGCCAGCGTGGACATTGAGAAACATGGAACAAAAAATATCGGAGAAAAATACGATATGAAACAGTTATAACTATTAAATACTCGGGAATGTGTGATGCACACTTTTATATAATGGTAAACTGTACTTTGTAAATAATAGTAATGACATCAAAATTTAAATCAAAAATAGAATCAACATTGCGGAACCAGTTTAAATCTAAATACATAAATAGCAAAAGAAAAATACAGTTATACAAGACTCTAGTAAGACCAATTGAGTTAGCAACTGCTGCTATATGTCCATCACTTGGGATTCGTTCCGCTGCAGACCGGGAGCAACGCAGTGTTACAACTGCAATTACTTCCACCACAGTTCGCAATACTGCGATATCAAAACTAGGTGTCTGAAGTGCGTTCAGGAAGATCGGACAAGCGACTGTCAATCAAAGAAAGAATATAAAACCCAGAATGCATAAACTGTAAAACCAAAGGCCACATGGCCAACTCAAAACAATGCCCTAAATACCCCAAAACAAATCCAAAGAAAGGAGATCCCATCCAAAATAACACCACCCAGAACAAACCTAACGCTAACCAAACCCAAAATACCCCAAAGCCAGTAACCACAAATAACTCCTACGCAAATGTAGCTAAAACAGGCCACCAGAGGTCAGCACGTAAAACCGAATCTGAGCAGACGACTAAAAGTTCTGAGCCCGATTCCACCACAAAAACCCAAAATCATTCCTCATGCTCTGAAATCATTCTCGCAATCCGTGAATTTAAAAACTTTTTCTCAAATCACCCCGAACTCCTCTCATTAGGGAAAGCTCTCAGAAACGCCACTTCAAAAGAAGAAAAAGTCGACATTTTTTACGAGGCAATGACTTCTACCTCTAACCTACCGCACCTCCGAGAGGCTGCAACCCGATTGGCCGATGCCGCTTCTCGCCAAGTATTTCAAAAACCCCGCTTTTTCAGGCAACTCGCACCTACTCCGTCTAGACGGGTCATCCCGCTAGCTGCTCTCATTAAAAATGATTAACCCCGCACGCAAGCGCACTCGCCCCCCCGATGCGCATAGTGCAGGAATAAACTTAATACTCAAATGCTACCTTCAATTAAAATTTTCCTTTTCACATTCATTTCATTTGAACATCCATAAATATCAATATTAAATAACTAATTAATTAAATTTAAAAAAAAATTCTTAATACTATTCTGCAGTACTGGGCTAAGGTAAAGCCAATTAAAGCTACACCCACATCTTCATGATAGGAGGTTAAGTTTCCACAAGGAAAGAGGCACTCCGTTAACCATTCTACATATATAAGACCAATTGTTTTATACGGTAGCTAATGTTGGACGGTTTACATAGAAGACGAAGAGGAACTGATGCCTTTCGAGAGAAAAAATTTTACGATACATTTTTGGTGCAACTAGAGAAAACGGAATCCGGAGAATATGATACAATCTTAAATAATAATCGAAATGCGGTAAACCAACATATTTAAAACTCCCAAGGTTTCCAATATAAGATGGCTGGGACGTTTATTTTGATAAAGCGATGAAAAATCTTTAATGAAAAAAATTCCCAACTTCAGAGGGAAAGAGAATAACCGAGAACAAAGTGGTTTTATAAAATAAGAAAAAAGTTGAAGAACTAGGGAATTAACCGATGAAAGAGCATAGCGTCAAATAGAACAAAATGGTCTAAGCTGACTGAAACAGCCTTGGCCTGTAACGGCTGTAGTGCTTGGAAGAAAACGGTACATCAAGATGCAATAGTTTAAATGGGATAAAATCTTAAAGAAATAAGTGGTAAAACGTAAAAAAAAATATATAATTTGTTCTTTAAAAATCATTGTGTGGCGCATACGTGAATATTTCGCCTTTCCAGCTATTTTATTTTGCATAAAAGAAACATTTTAATCGCATTTTTTTAAAAACATAGTTAATCCTAATTTGAGCAATGGAAATAAACTGCATTCTTTCCAAATGAGGCCGAATAACATCCGAAATGCTTAGAACTACGTGAAAAGCGTGTTTTGTAAGTAATATTTGAAGAATAGGATTATAAAAGTTAGAACTAGTGGACTTTATCAATTTGAAAAATGAGAATTGAATTGTTTTTTCTAAGTTTTATTAAAATCGACATAAAGACTAGCATAGATAGCAGAAACATATTATGTCCAGTTTTAAAGTATCTTAAAGTATTTGCTTGTTATTATGGAACTACCTATCAGAATATAATAAACTGTTCATCCGGGGATTGGAAACCCCTCCGATATTTTTTGGGTCTACACCGATCGATCGCACGCGAGCGAATTATTCAGCAATCAAATACGATAAACTTGTTACACTGACTTCATTAGTAAAGATGTGGACTCCACAGTAAAAGGAGCATTACATACTTTGTTCAACGAAATTTAAATCAGTTACGCGTGTACAGCGTTGAACAGAATAGAACGCCGCTACTGGCCTTACCTAATATATTTATCAGGACTCCTACAAAGTGAATCACACACACGATCAACAAGTCTATCACGAAAACTTAAGATATTTGCCAGTTTATGAGATACAAAAGTTCCCGTCTCCTTTAAAGTTCTTTCCCATAGGTGGATAAATTTGATGCCGGTGGATAGACCATTCCGTTTTTGTTCTAACATGTCGCTTACACGCGTGACTGATTTTAATAAATTCCGTTAAATGAAGTGCGCGCTGCACCTTTTTATGTGGGGTCCATTTCTTTACTAATGAAGTTAGAGTAAAAAATTTATAGTCTGCGATTGAAGAATAATGCGCGCACGTGCAGCCGATCGGTCTATAAGCCGAAAAAATCTCAGTGCTTTCCAATCCATGGAAGAACAGTGAGTTACATTCTGATGGGTAGTTCCGTAATAATAAATTACTTTTGGGTACTTTAAGCCCGGACAGACTGTATTCAATTTATTCCATTTTAACTCCGTTTGCTTTTCACTCATGATAAATACTCATTTTTTATGAATGCGGCTCATACCTTCTTACTAATTCTTATGTTGGATCTTCCATGGACTACTACAGCGCTTTATTAGATTTTCCTGAGAACAGTCGAAGAAAACACCATATGTTATAAGTTTCTAAAAGCAGAACATTGAAAACTATGTGTTTCTCTCCGTATTATACTAAGTGCCAAAAAAAGCCACTCAGAGATCACGAATATAGAGAGAAAGAAATTAATAGTTAGTTCCAACTTACAACCAATTTATTTATTAGAACATATTTCAGGTGATAGTGGTGAATCGTTGCCTCACTGAAAAATTCCTATCTTCACATCTTTCTCCTAAAGTCTTTAGAAGGTTTCTAATCTAAACTTTCACATATTAATTCAAAAAAAAAATTTTTTTTTTTGCATTCTGAAATATTATATTATTAAAATAAAAGATACAATACGAAACATATATTGATTAATATCACGTATTTAAATCATACATATGGTTGATCAGTAACCAATCGTATGTATTTGACCATTCGTACGTGTTTAAATTTGAATGTCTAAGAATCTTTTTATAGATTCGATCATATCCTCCACTCTTTTAAAAAATATACAAGAAATCATTTTTCCTGATTTTCACAATGCAGTTAAAAAGAAGCTATTTGATGAATGACCTAATGCACCCACTACAGGATATTGTGATAAGTGAACATAGGATCTCTCCAAAAAAATGTAAATCTTAAGGACGTCCTAAGAAAAAAATGTATTATACAGATTATTACAAAGTAGTTAGACATGAAGACTTATTTATTGCATGTAATATAACAGGGGGAAATAAAATGCATATTACTGGAAGATATGCAATTATCACAAATAGTTCGTGGGACTTCCTTTCGTTAATATGCAAATACCCCATTGGAAAATCAATTATTAAAAGCATGTTTCCATAGATTAAGTTACTTAACGTTTGAATTATCGGTTTAATTCAGGAACAGGCGCAGTAAGGAGGAGTGTGCAACTGATCCTTTACAAAAGTGCACACACTGAAACACAGTGGAGAAATATCTGGTGATCTTGGGGACCATTGAATGGATCGTGGCGTCAACGATCAATACAAATTCACTCCTCAGCATTAAAGTGGCACGTAACGTTGCAGTGGCTACAGGGCCTGTTGAAAAATGCAACATACTGGCATTTTTTCTTTGATAATCGGCATAATGAATACCTGTAATATGTCCATATACATACAGGGACTGTCAGCAGACTTTTATTATCAAAATTCCGAACAAAAATAAATGATTCCTTCCCGCTAAAAATATCATCGGCTATAACACCCAACGTTTTATAGGAATAAACATAGAATAAACTACTACTAGTCTGACTCTAAACAAGATAAGTTCATTTAATATTTCGGAAGTCCTTAAATTGAGAAACTGCCGAATTAATTGGTAGACACATTGTATTCAGTTGAATTTGACAGAATACAAGTCAATGTTGCCATATAAAGCAACTCGAGGGCTATTGGTGACTAACCTCGTAAATATGAAGCACAATCAAATGTGGAGGATGATCCTTAAGTTGTAATATCACTCTCCTAACATACAATCATGCTGAATTTTAACTACGAAAACATATGTATCAGGCTCTCTATGCAGTCGAGAAGATAGAACTCATGAGACGTTGCTCAGAAGCACACCAGAAATTCACAGAAAATTTTTTATCCATCGTAAAAAAAGTTATTTGATTCAAGTTTTAAACATACATATTTTTTTAAAAAACCTATGTGGTTGTATTTATGGCCACACGATAGAAGTTAAATCTCATGATTTTTTTCCGGGCAGGGGAATCTCATTGTTCGGATGGTTTTTTTTCGACTTTTTCGCATGCAGACGATAAGTAGTGCTTTCTTGTTCTCGTCTTTTCATCGGGAGATTCATTTATTTCATCCATTTTCTGTGAAGGACAATGTTTAAATTTGTGTGCATTCTTATATATTTGTATATGATTATATAGGATTTTAATGCAAATTAGTCAACTTGTTAAAAATATTTATATGTAGAATACTTATCTAGATATATTTTAAAATATATATGGTATTTACGAACTATCGGAACAATGCAAACGTTTAAGATGGATCGCCATGTTGTCCATACTGATTTC
>BMAO01028817.1:0-37618 GCA_019973975.1 Trichonephila clavata
CCCAGGGTATTCTTCCTCCAAATTGGGGAATGGAACTGTGCCAAAACTTACTGTCGCCTGCATGGTACTCAAAGATGCGGATAACGAGAGATGTAATCTAGTCCTTGCCGCGATGAATTTCGTGGCTTTGATCTGACACGGTCGATAGGGTAACATTAGAAATAATAATAGAATACAACGTATAAAGTTCCATACAAAGTCGTTATCGCATCAGACTGACCACTTGACCGAAACATCTGCACATGCACCCCAGCGCCTAAGGTCACGTAAACTGAAATAGACACAACAGGCTTTGGCCCTCATGGGCTGTTGCGCCACTGAGTTCAGTCCAAAGTCACACTTAATCATAAACCATTGTTACTTGTTCTACAACTTTTAGTCCGCATTGTAATTTAATGTTTTGGTTACATCATTTTTGTCTTATCTGTCTCATTCAAGGTGGACTCCTGCGAGATCCTGAAGCTCCTAAACTGAAGGCTTTGAACAAGACTGTTGATGTAAAGGAAGGAAATTCCGCTCTTTTGGAGCTTTCAGCCACAGGGTTCCCCAAACCAGTTATCACATGGTACGATGCTTTATACTGTTAGCAGAAGAAGATTCATAAAATCTTTAAACATTTTAAAATTGCATGAAGAAATCTTTAAACTATGGTATATAGGTTGAGACACGTCAGAGCTCTGGTACCTCCCTCTAGGGAGGAAACTGAGCGTCAAAATTACCAGCGGCGATTGGTATCCGCCTGTAGGGTGCCGCACCAGATACCAGCTTCCAGGTCTAGTCTACTAGGTCTGCAATGGTAAAACCCCAATCCGCAGCTCATTAGAAATAATAAAAAAAATTTTAAAAAAAGGTTGAGACACGATGTAGAATTTAAGACAGGACCATTAAAAGAAATAGAGGCATGCGTCATTGAATAACTTATTTCTTCAAAGCAATGGAGGATATAAAAATGACAAATCTATGAATTCTTTTCATACAGTAATGGGTGAAATAATAGCTAGTTTCAAAAGAAAGAAGATCCAAACTCAATATAAAGAACTACCTTTGGCATTCATATTTCTCTTGGAAATGAATAAAAACAGAAGCATAGACAATAATTTTATGAAAATTATGTTATAATCTAAAATTTCTCTTTACATTTAAGTCATTTTTTAATCTAAACCCCCAACTCCTCCCGTTTGGGAGGCAATTTCCACAAAACTCATTCTCTTAAGTGTTGCCAAATCAAAAGATGTCGCCAAATACAGTTTTCTAAACAGGAGAGAGAAAGGTTTTCCATTATTGGCTCCATATCATGGCATTTGGCGACTTCGCACATACATAAAATCTTCTTTAAACAAGGAAAATTTACTAAAAATTTATTTGAAAATTCTTTTTTGCAAAAATATGCTTACGGTTTCTTTGAACCATGAGCGCAAAACTCCCTGAAAAATTTTCGGACAATACCATCAACTTTGTGTATTTCTATAAGTTGAAAAATAAATTATCCTATTTAAATATAAGATTATTTGTAAATTTCAGGTCGAAAGATGGCGAAGAACTGAAACTGGGTGACAAGTACGTGATGCTCCAGGAAGACGATGAAACATTTACCATGGCCATTAAAGACGTCAGTGCCGATGATAGTGGCAAGTACTGCGCAGAAGCCATCAATGACATGGGAAAAGACGAGGTCACCTATGATGTGCGAATTACAAGTAATTAGTCATTATATTCTAATATTCTTTTTCTATGCAGAATATTATTAACAAACTTTTAAAACATAAGTTATAATAAGCTATCAAATGGTTATGATGAAATAATTGCATTTCATTCTTCTTAAAATTGTATTGAGTAGGAGATATAACTTTTTAATAAGTGCTCGATACATTCTTAATCACAGGACTGTATCTCTCTCTCTCTCTCTCTCTCTATTCTACTGCGTCATATAAATTCCTAATCTTTCCGGTTTAGGTCCTCCCAAATTCCTGAAGCAAATGAAGGGTTCTTCTGTTTTGGTTGGAGAAGACATTGAATTTACTGTCGAAGTTGATGGCACACCTGAGCCCACCGTCACCTGGTAAATCCCAATTTACATATCCTTTAAATATCAAAAGCTTGATGTATTCATAATTGCGAAATATCTTGGCATAAAATTGTTCAATAATGATAAATGTTTTAATCACTTTGTCATTTTCTGCATAAAAATACTGAGTTGCTTAGTTTATAAAAAAAATTTCTTTTATCAATATTGAATTTTTTCGATTTTTCAATTTGTTATTTTTCATGATTCAATTTTCAATTTTTTAAAAATATTTTTTCTAGTTCCTACTTTACTCACTAAGCCTACTTTACTCACTAAGCCTACTTTACTCACTAAGCCTACTTTACTCACTAAGCCTACTTTACTCACTAAGCCTACTTTACTCACTAAGCCTACTTTATCTCACTAAGTCCTACTTTATCTCACTAAGTCTACTTTATCTCACTAAGTCTACTTTTTATCTCACTAAGTCTACTTTATCTCACTAAACCTACTTTTTCTCACTAAGCCTAATTTAATCTCACTAAGCCTAATTTATTCTCACTAAGCCTAATTTAATCTCACTAAGCCTATTTATTAAGCCTAATACCTGCTTGTGATGTTATAGTACAACTGAAGAGTTATACTGATTCCAAATCTTTGTTTTAACAACCTAACATCACTCATTTTAGTATTATGTTTTGTGTTCATTTTCAATGCTCGGTAGTTCGTTACTGTTAATTTTTTCACACACATGCTTTGTTTTACAATATTTTTCTTTTCTTTTTTCCTCTTCAGGAGCAAAGATGGTCAAACTCTGTCTCCATCTGATAGAATAAAAATAACATCCGATGGAAAAGTGAAGAAACTGGTAATCAAAAACGCTACCGTGGAGGACGCCGGAAATTATTCGTGCATCATCAAGAACGAAAACGGAAGCCAAGGTGGATTCGGTGCGGTGCAAGTCAATTGTAAGTGAATTCGAATGTCTTCAAATGTGCATTCGAAATTGTAATATTCTGCTAAAAGATGTAGTAACTATATAAAAATACTGTTTTTAACTCAAAAAGAAGGTATCTCATAAACGGAAATGATAAAATATTATATATAAATAACTGAAGAATTAATAGAGAAGTAGATATTCACATGCATAAAAACAACATAATTCGTATTCGTGATATACGGGTTTGACCCTCACAAATACAAATAAAATTATTCTTTCTATCAAATTCAATATTTGGGGAATCATTTCCTCTTTCAACTATTTTTTATTAATGTCGTTGACATTTTTTTAAAGTAATGGTTACTGAAAGAATTTGACAAAATGTTAAATTTTTATTACCTCATTTTTTTCTAGCTCCTGCGAAATTCGTGAAAGGTTTGAACGATGTAGCGGTAACCGTCGGTGAAAATGTCGAGTTCTCTGTGACCATCACTGGAAATCCTACCCCATCTCTAAGATGGTAAGTTCTTAAAAAGTTGAAATAATTTGAATGAAACTAAATTAAAAAAATGAAGTATTTTGAGGTTTTACACTGCCGTAGGATATCAGGACGTTATTGTCTTCCTACTTCCTTGAAATTCTCTCATTATCATTTTTTTAGTAGGTAAGAGATCTCATAAACCTCTCAGTTTAGATCGCCAATTGATTATTTGATTGATCCTTTATTAGCATCGTATGCTAAAGGAAGATGATGGTTTTTCGTGCGTGAAAGTCCTCGTAATTTTAACCCTTTGAGTGGTAAAGACGTACATTTGCGTCAGTGAGAAGCTGTACCTAAGACAGTGTGACAACTTGCTTAAAGTAATGGCATCTGCTTTTACTGAAACACTTGTAGTTTTTGTTCTAGTGAATGAAAAATAATAAACTCGGCATTTTTATAAAGATAATAAAATGGCCTATGAAATAAACTCATAAAAAAAGTTGACACTTTTTGAAAAAACATGATTTTAGGGTTGTCGAATATCTTAAATTCGCATCCGAAAACTTCGTTATTTGTTATATAGTATAATGATTCAGTTTTGTTCGTCAAGGTTGAAAGATGGAAAAGATGTCAAAATAGACGACTCCCACATCGTGCAGAGAAAGAAATCAGACACCTCTTACACATTAATTATCAAAGAAACCACAACGGAAGATATCGGTGAATACTCTTGCGAAATCGTCAATGAGCACGGAAACGATACCTCCAAGGGATCCCTCAAACTGAAAGGTAAAAATATATTTACAATAAAAAAATTTTATGTCATGTTTATGTTCAGAAATTGTTGGTTACAAAAAAATAAATACGAAAGCTGATCAAAATATCGACGTTAAAAGATTTTTATAATAGTAATCTTTACTATGATTTTTTTTTTCAATGGGACTGCGCATTGGTACTTTAAACCTGTGCAGACCTAGTACATTCCCCAGGAGCTGGTATCACTTTTTAGACCTGCACCATATAGGCGATACCAATTACAGCAAGCAATTTTGACGCCTAGTTTTCTCCACAGAGGAAGGCACCTGAGCTCTTAGCGATGCGAACCAGTACTAGGATTTAATTTTGCCGAGAGCATCCAAGCCAAACAGACACTCTAGGGATATTTTACATGCCACATAATCATACGACATTTCCACTGTCGATTTTCTGCATCAAGAAAATCTACCGACTTGGGCCGGGGTCGAACCCGCAACCCTGGGTGCAGAAGGCCAGCGACAAACCTACCACGCCACCAGCCGGCAAAAGACTCAGAAGAACTTTATTTCAAACTAATATAGCAATCACTAGTTAAAAAATATTCATAATTTGAAAGTTTTATCTCTGGCATCATAGTAATCAGCCGGGTTGGGTGGCGTGGTTGGTTTGTCGCTGGCCTTCTACACCCAAGGTTGCGGGTTCGACCCCGGCCCAAGTCGGTGGATTTTCTTGATGCAGAAAATCGACAGTGGCCATGTCGTATGATTATATGACATGTGAAAGAACCTTAGAGTGTCTGTTTGTCTTGGACGCTCTCGGTAAAATTAAAATCCTAGTACAAAGTTCGCATCGTCAAGAGCTCAGGTGCCTCCCTCTGTGGAGGAAACTGTGCGTCAAAATTGCTTGCTGTAATTAGTATCTCCTATATGGTGTAGCGCTAAAAAGTGGTACCAGCTCTTGGGGAATGTACTAGGTCTGCAAAGGTTTAAAGTACCAATGCGCAGCCCCATTGAAAAAAAACGAAAATAAATTGATTTGAAATAATTTCTTTAATTTTATGCATTATAAATCGAATTTAGAATTTTATTTTCCCAATAATATGATGCAGCATTCTGTTTTGACTTTTGTACAGCTAAAATAGGATATGTATTAAAAATATTTTTAAACGCTAAAGATATGTAATTCCCTAAATATTGTTTTCTTTTTCAAAGTATAAAAAAAGAAATACTTCGGATTTTTTATGTTTGTCTTAAAACGTCTAAACATATCCTTATATTAGTCACATAGCTGAGTTTTTTAAACTTTTTTATTGAAGTTATCAAGTCCGATAATATTTTAAAAAAACCTTTAATAAATTTCACTGCTAATAATAAAGATTTCAGATTGTAAGACCTAGAAATGTGCAATGTTCTCAAAACTATTTTTCTAGAATAAGAACTAATCTGATTCGAAAAATGCATCTAGTTATAATAGGTATTGACAGAATTTACAATAACAAAACAAAAAAATTTAAGGTTACTACAAACAATATTTCTTTATATCTATCAATCTTTTGCAATCCTTCCATTTTCAACTGCTGTATTTTTTTTTTTCTGAACGAAAAAAACCTCTGCTTTCATCTTTCTGTTTTAACAGCAATATGCAAAATTATCCCGTAAGCAACTGAAAAGCTAATCATTATTTCTTTTTTAATGACATATAAATTATTTTTTTCAGAAAAACTTGGCTTTAAGAAAGGTTTGAAGGATATTCAAGTTTCAGAAGGTGAAGATTTTGAGCTCACTGTCAATATTTCCGGCACACCTAAGCCTAAAGTAAAATGGTAAAAATTTTATATTTTAATGTCATTTCTTAAAGAATACATATTGGGAAATTATAAGTTTTTTAAAATCCATTTTACTAACATTTATATTTTGTATTTCTCCTTACAACCATAACTAAAATAAATTATAGTTTAAAAAACTAAAGAACACGCTTTTATATTGATTCGATCTAAAAAGTAAAAAGGCAATTCTTAATTAAAGAATAAAATGATGAACGAGAAAATTAATGTCATTGAGGTAAAAGTGTAGAGTGTTTTGTACTACATTTTTACACTAACTCAGCATTTCGGAATAGAAATTAGAAACTATAACAATTGATAAAATAAAGAACACCCCACGTTTTTACCCCCAATGACATTAATTTTCTCTTTCATCATTTTATTCTTTATTAAGAACTACTTTTTAATTTTTAGTTCGAATCAATATAAAAGCGTGTTCTTTAGTTTTTTTTTAAACTATAATTTATTTTTCATTTTTTAGTTCGATCAACAATAAAAGTGTGTTTTTTTTAGTTTTTAAACTATCATTTATTCATTGTTGAATTTATCCTTAAGTTTGATATTTGGAACCGGAATTATACTTGACTGCTGGAATTAGTCTTGCTCTTCAATGGATATTAATTAAAGGGTCTGAAGTATATTTATTCTCTCCATTTACGGGCCTCAGATGATTCCCATATCGCTATATTAGATTTCATGTCTATAGAACAAGTCAAAGAATTAAAAGTGTGTTAAGTAGAAAAAATTCGAATTAAAAAGAATTAATGTACCATGATTTTATAACGGACTAAAACGTATAAAATTCCTCTTTTTCGTTTTTTCTTTTCTTTTTCACATTTTTATGCATTGTCATCTACTTCTGAGTATGGTCCAAATTTCAAATTTGTAACTCATTGGAAAGTCACACAGTTTAATCAATTACAAAATTCCCCCGGACAGAAATTCAAGAAAGCGAGTTAATAAAAGCATGATAATATTAAGTGCAATCGTATTATCCCCTTTTAAACGTATTGCTATAATGTTAATTCGTATCCTCACCTTTAAACGTATTGCTTTATAAAAATTAAAAATATTTAGCAGTTAGAAGATAAATTTTTTTTTTCACATGCACGAGCCTTTTTTTTTTATTTTCATTTTCAGAAAAATGTTTATATCATGGTTAGAAATTGCTAACATACACCCAACCTCCTCTTTCTCACATAAAGAACACTTTTTTTGTTTGTCTTACTTGTTTTCACCACGAGTGTATTTTACACTTGGATATAATTAGCTTTAAATTAAAAACATTCGCTTTAGGGCTACACGTTATTATTTTAGTCACCAAATCTGGAATTAGTCACCAAATCTGAAAATGGTATATGGAATAAGTCGCCAAATTTGAAAATTGTACATGCAATAAGTTGCCAATTCTGGAAGTGGTATATGGAATTGTCGCCAAATCTGATTATCGTTATTCCTGACGATCCTGATAAGGACAATGTAACAAAGTTATGAAATTATTGTACTGTCATCGGACCTTGACAAGTGTGCAAAATTTCGAACTAATCTGATCTTTAAAAGTGGGTAAAAATCGAGTTCTAAGATTCCGTTACATGCAAGTGAAATTTATAAAAGCGTGTTAAAAAAACAATGTCAAAATAGACACCAAATACTGTTCTTGAATAAAGCACAAAAATTTTAGAAAAGCACCGTTTGGAACTAAATTCGTTGTAAAATCATGCTGCAAAAATAAATGAGCTAAATTTATGTGACGTTATAGTCACGCGATAACTGAAGCCACGTGTTTCCAGCCAACCAGCTCATGCGTTTCTCTGTTGCCAGCTTTTGCTTTTTTATTGAAACTTCTTTTAAAAAAGAGTATATTTGTCAACAAAAATGCTCATAGGTAAAAAAATAATGCGTTTGATTTAAAAATACACATAAGGCAGGAATTCTTTTTTTAATTTTGAAAAAAAAACATTTTGAAGAATCTTAATGCTTGAACATCTTTGCCCACTCATCAAATTTGAAATTTTAATTTTACAAGTAGACCAACAAGTACAAGTCTGACGTCAGTTGTGAATTAACTGCAGAACACGTGATTGTATTTATCATGTGACTGTCATGAATTGATCCCATTCTGTCTGAATAATGATATCAGGTAATCCAGAAAGTAAGTTCCTTTTAGCAACACAAAAAAAGAAAACAATAATTTGCAGATAATCGTTGTTAAATAATGAACTGCAATGCCAGACTATTTTTCGACATAGGTACCATCTATGTTTAGGCATTTACTGTTTGACATACTAAAGAACCATGCCGCCAGCGATTGCAACCATTGGATTAACTGATCTGATCTTGTTGTCGTCCCGGAACTGCTTGCTGGCATGAATGGACTTAAGGTGCTTAAATACATGCAAATCACTTTATCCAAGATCCAGTCTGTAGGGGGAGTGGTCAGAAACTCCAGAACTTTGTTCACAATCGTATACATTTTCACGTCCTCCATTGAGTTGCCAAACCTCCCTTCTGACCATAGAATGGATAATCATATTGGGTCCGTTCACTTCCCAAATTTGTCTTTGAATTTCACAAACTTCGGTGTTCTCGTATTGAGAAATCACATGATCGACCCTAACCCGCGTGCGGCAGGACGCTGAATACTTTTTATCATTCTAAACTCTCACCAAACAAGCGCCGTTAAATCAGTGTTCTATAAAACCTTTTCCTCGCTTGCCAGTAACTCAGCATAGAGTACGCGCTTGATGCTCCACGGCGAAAATGCTAAACAGAACTTATATTCTGGATTATCCTAAAAAAAGTACAATGTAGAATATAAATTTAGGCATGGAATAATTCCTGCTGGTAAATAATGGAATTATAAAGTTTTAGACGACAGTTGTCTGATAAACATGACATGGATTCATAATCTATAGGTCAAAGGACGGAAGTGATTTGACCATCGATGGCGAGCACGTGGAATTCAAAAAGGAGGAAGCTGAGGACTCTCTTACCGTCATTGTACACAAATCCACCACTGAAGACAGTGGTTCCTATAAGTGTACCATTACCAACTCCGAGGGCTCAGAGACCACAGAAAGCAAAGTGACGGTCAAAGGTAAGTAGTAAACTGTATTTTCTAGCAAACAATAGTCAAATGAAGGCTGTAATCTTCCTTCTTTACCTCCTTTTATTTTCTGGAATTACATTTGCTGAAAAAATCTCGCAATTTGGTGGAGTGGGATGCGTCCTGCTCATCATTAGTATTAATTGGTAATTGATGGGAGGCAATAGATCCAGTCTGTCTCTAGCCTTCAAGTGTGATTAAAAACTCCCAGACTACACTCTCACTTCTTGCTAGTAGTCACATCAAATGCCTTTTAGAGAACAGGGAAAATTCCTCCATCTTTGCCAAGAGTCAAAACCACAAGGCTTCTTCCCAGAATATCTTGAACTGTATGAATTTCTCTAGAAAAGATATTTATATATAGTTTCTCTTCTTGTGGTGGAGTGTCAATGGTTTAATGGATTTTGTCTGACTTCTTCAGTGCCTGGAAGATTAGCAATAACACAACAGGACTTCTGTATATAGACACTCTATAAAGTTATTCACATTTCTCCCAGCGTTTCATGGCCGCGGTAGTCTGGTGGACATGGTCACGAGTTCGAGCCTCGTGCCATTGAAGACACGCCTAGTAGAAGGGGCCAATGCACGTTAAATTTCTCTAGTCTCAATGTCCTACCATTGATGTGGCGTTAAGTTGGGAAAAGGGGGGAAGATTAAAAATGACGAGATTTACATCGGCAATAACCATCATGTTGCTTTATTTATATTTTTTCCCAATGGGCTGCATATTAGCCACTGAGCCTTTGCAGACACGGTAAGTCCACAAATGTGAGATCCATTTCAGTGATGGTACCATCTAATGGGGCGAATCTCACTACCGAATTTGGACACTTGAATTAATTTAATTCAAGCTGTCTTTGTTTGCTTAATATTGCCGTGACTTAATTTTTCCGAGAGTACCAGATCCAAATTGACACTCAAGGTATCTTTTACATGTTACATAATATCACATGGCATGCGTGCCTACAATTTTCGCATCAAGAAAATCTATCGACTCCAGCTGGGGTCGAACCCGCAACCTTGATTTACGAAGCGGGAACGCTACCTCTAAGCCACCGGAGCCTGCGTGTTGCTTTATAGAGCACAACGTGTGTATATATATCTATATCTATCTATATATATATATATATATATATATTACAAAAATATACAAAAAATAGTTATATACCTATAGTCATGATAGAATAGATT
The DNA here is from genome assembly GCA_019973975.1 of Trichonephila clavata. NCBI lineage: Eukaryota > Metazoa > Arthropoda > Arachnida > Araneae > Nephilidae > Trichonephila > Trichonephila clavata. The sequence continues at coordinate 10,302 of BMAO01028817.1, forward strand.
TAGCCACAGAAATACTAGAGCAAACTCCTAGCCTTAGGAACCAGGAATGCAGGTTTAAACAATGTTTTTCGGCCAGCCAACCTTCACCTGAATTTGCCAATACTTTGGGCCATAGGGAAAGCAAGAAATTTTCTAGAGAAGTTTAACTATCATTATAGATAAAACCATAATCTATTAATGTAAAACGATAATATTATAACCTGTAATAATTACCAAAATATTTAAAATCAAAGTTAAACTATCAGATAAAGACTTACCACGTGACTCGTATTCCCCGGCTATGGACAATAACAGTATCGCATAAAATTATTAAGTTTTGATAAAATAGCATTAATACTATATATACACATTTAAAAACTCTATATTTTATTTTAAAATTTATAGAAAATAAAAGTACCACGCAGACATATACAATCAATTTTCAAGAAAATATCATATTGTTACATTACTAAGCTAGAGGCGCCATCTATCTATAAACTGTACAACTAATATATATTATATGTATATATATATATGTGTATATATATGTATATGTATATATATATGTATATGTATATATATATATATGTATATGTATATATATATCAGCAAATTTCATGGAAAACCATTACTCCACATCCTGAATGATGCCTTTTGTATTCTCCATTGTGATAGACCCGAGTTATAAGGCGACCAAAATATCCTATTCGTCTCTCTTTAAAAAATACAGGGGCCGTGGTAGTAGTAGTAATGGTAGTAATATATATAACCTAGTAGTGGCCTAGTAGTAAGAGCCACGAACTTGGAGTGATGTGTCATGAGTTCCACTACACCAGGAGTGTAAAGGGGCTGATGTTCGTTAAATTGGTCGAAGCTCCCGTTAACGAACGTGGTATGGAAGATCTGAAAAAGGTGTGCCATCTCAGGTGATCATCCTCGTCACTTGACAATGTTTCAAAATCACGACGTCTGTCGCCAAAAGCCCTCCTGTTGTTTGTTGTGTCACTCTCCAAAAGATTAAACATTTTTCTAGACAGATCCCGCCATGTTTGTCTCTGAAAATAAGTCAATCGTTTCAATTAATTTTTCGCATGTATATAAATAAACTTCATAAAGAATATATAATAATACTTCTGGATTTAAAAAAATTACGCCTTTAACGACTTATCAATATTTTTAATGATAAAGCAGTTTTATTGTCAAAAAAAAATTGTGGAATAAAAAATTTAAAGTTATAAAGATATAATTGATCTTTGGATTAAACACTGAGACTTAAAAGTATTTTTATCCGTTTGATAAAATGTATTTGATGAAAAGTGTTTACAATTAACATTTGGATACTCTTTTATATATATATATATATATTTTCATGCATTCTTTCAGAGGAAGTGAAAGCACCCACTTTCACCAAAGAGTTGAAAGACGTGACCGTGATCGAGGGCGAAACAGTCGAATTTTCAGTCAAATTTACCGGAAAACCAAAAGTGAAATGGTAAATAAATCAAATATTAGAGTGAATATATTTTTAAACCATTTTATTTATGTTTAAATCACTCCATTTTTTTTTAAATATTTGAAGTGTTTTCATGGTAGAACACAAAGCATGGGCGACATTTAGACTAAACTTCAGTTACCCTTGCCACCAACTTTTGCTGTCAAATAACTTGATAATTAAGAGTCATTGAAAATTGTGGCAAAGAGATAGAGCAACAGTTTTTGACATCATATAAACGAAAAATATCTCTATAGGATTGGAAAACTACAATGTCCCAAACTGTTTTTTATTAAGGCTCAAGGTACATTTTTCTAGTTTGATTTTATTTACATTTAAAAACACCGCACACAATAAATTTTATAGGAAAAATCTGTTTCTATCTCCTCGTATTGATATAATCGTTACTTAAGAATTTTTTTTATAGATATTTACATCTAGAAGCATTTTTTTCACAAAAGATTTTTTCGCCACAGAATTAATTTAATTGATTATTTTATAAATTCTTTGGGCACAGAATATTTTTCGTACAGCCTTAAAAGAAAATGTAAAGATAACACAATGAGTATGGAAAAAAAATCGTGTTTTAACATGAAAGTATCATGTAGACATGAACAAAAGAATCATTTTTAAATTATTAACAACATGAAATTTATCATAGTTGGAATTACCAGAAATCGATAGTTAAGGTATCGACTGGTTGCGACAACTCTTTTTTTTTTTAAATGGAGATATGGGGATTCTTTTGTTATTTTTAGATTTGTTTAGTACATTTTAAGAAAAATATGCTAAAATTAAGAAGAGAAAAAGAAATTTTTATCACTAAAATGGGAAAAAATAGGGAAAAATTGACAAAAAAATAGCATAAACGCGGCCCATTATGCACCAAAGGTTCATGAACGAATTTTCAATTTTTCCATCTAATGTGTTGCTATATTATTCGATTTTGAAATGGCCTTCAGGATAAGAGATATTTTCTTTTTTACAAAAACTAGAGCACTTTAACTCAGTAATAATATGAAATTGTTTAAAAAAACAATGATTATATTCACATGAGGGACTGTAAATTTTGTAATAAAACAGTGATTCATAAATTTGAAGGTTAAAACACATCTACTGTTATACAGAACTTGAAGAAAAAAGTTTCAGTTTATTATTTTCAAAACTTTTTCAGCAATCGCTGGCCTTGTTTGATTATTTTCAAAAAATCACATTTCGAGAAAAACACGTTCAAAAGTATGACATCTTGCTTAAAGTAATGGCATCTGCTTTTCCTACAACTCTGTAGTTTTTGTTCTAGTGAACGGAAAATGATAAGCTTGTTATTTTTATGAAGCTAATAAGATGGCTATAACTCTAAAAAAGCTATAACTCTTAAAAAACTATAAGCTAATAACTCTTAAAAAAGTTGTCAATTTTTGGCAAAATTCAAAATTTTAGGGTAATCGGATACCTTAAGTATCTTACCATCAACCAAGTTCTTTAAATCGAAATTCGTCGCCAAATTCAACGATATTCAGCCGATAGTGGAAACCGTGCCCGTGCACTTTTAAACTCAGTGATAATAACGATGACACATTTGGCGATGTCTTTTTATAGTATAATACGTAAGTACCCAGAAATCAGAAGCTTAAAAATATTATTTTTAAAATTTTTTTGGATTTTTTTTCCTAGATTGTAATGTTTTTGATTATTTAATGCTTCATATATATGTATATTTCTTTTTAATCTGTGATTGCACAGGACCAAAGGGGATGCCGAACTGAAGATCGACAGCAAGCATTTCGAGTACAAGAAAGAAGAAGCTGATGACTCACTGACAATCATCCTCCACGACGCAAAACCGGAAGACACCGGGAAATATTCGTGCATTCTTACAAACTCGGCTGGATCTGTTTCCACCAGCAGCAACGTGAAAGTCACTGGTAACGGAACATTATATAGCCCCTCTCTTGTTAATAAAAAACAACTATCTATTTCATTCAGAATATATTATGAATTAAGTTAAATATTAAGAATTTATTTATAAGACCTACTAAAATGTTGCCCTTGAAGTTGTCTTGTCCAGGTAGTGCAAAGAAATCAAATGGCGCCGAATGCATCCAAAACGTCCCTTGCAATGTCGAAGACCTTTGGCGAATAAAGCAGTTGGACGTCCGTGGGATTTAGGTGTATGTTGTGGAGTTTAAAAGCCAATATAGTCGACAATTAAAAATATGATTATGAGAACGTTAGGACAAGTCTTGGAACTTCTTTTGCCGTAAGGGGATATTTTTATCTCTTTAAAGTGCCTTGTACGTAATCCGGCTATGATGATTGAAATTACGCGGTTATAATTAAGTCCTGGAATGAATTGCTTTTTAACTGGTTGGTACGCGAGTTTACGTCTAGCTATTGCATCATCCTCGATAAGGGAAAGGCCATTGGAAAGTTAAAGGGAATTTCGGGCCCTTTTGGCAAAATTATTACCCTGCTCATTGCCGAAGATGTCTATGTGGACAGGTATCTGTTATGGAACGTTTGGTTCTATACCGTTAAAGTATAGAAATTTACTGCAAATAATTCGAAGAACAATTTTTATTCCATTAGGCTTAGCTGCGCCAGCATCAAATCGTTGCAACTAGTCTGATGCTAAAATACGGACTGTTGCCAATCTGGTAAACTGAAGAATTTTACAAAGAAATTGCTTCCAGATTTAAAAATATAAATGCAGTAAGTTTATAAAAAATACAAATTCCTAATATTACAAATGCATAAATATAAAATTATGAAATTCATTTTAAAAATTAATGATTTTAATATAATGTTCTATAAATTTATTACGTTTCTGTTTGTTTATTAACTAATTTGGATTGAGCAGCCATTAGTTGGTAACAAGTTGAATAATATTTGTCTCAACATATCCATTGCAAAGTGCAAGTTCTTTGGGCTACTACTACTCTGTTTATAAAGGCAATTACTTGTATATCCTGTGTCCGTTGAGAGTTGCCCCTCAGAATCACCTGGAGCGCCGATCTAGAGTCTGAGAATTGTCGAAAGGCCCTGGAATTCTCAACTGCCCTGCTGTGGTAGTTATCCAATGCTACATTAATAACCATTAGCTCGAAAGTTAAATTTGAGGAGATTTTACCCGTGGAAATTCTATAGGATTTAGGTTCATCATTTGGGTGAATAAGATGGATTCCAGTACCACATTTATCAAGATCAGAGTCGTAAGATCAATCCGTGTAGGCAATTACTTGGTTTTCGGTTGAATTCGAAAGCTCCTCGATGGTATGAATGCGTTTCTGCTTGAGCAATGCAGCAGATTTATTTTTGTTACAAGGTTGTAAGAGATGTTGTTCTTGATGATTTTAATAAAAAAAAAACAAGCACAAAGAATTTTTTTCAAATTCTTTATTCTTTTTTCCTTAAAATATGATATAATAATGCGGTTACTAACTTAATGTTTCTTAAAGATATGTAAAACGAGCAATTTTTTAGTTTTATCAATATTGTTTATACTCTATCTAGCTAAAAGTTTCCGGATACCCTGTGGAATGGACTTGCAAAGTCCTGAGACATATTAATATGTTATATTCTTTATGTTCAACAGAATTTTTAATACTTTCATAGAGAGGGACAAGGTAACTCATCTTTCAGGATCCACAAATGAGAATCATCATAAGAAGAATTGTTAATGAATGCAAATGATTATTATTTTTTAAAGAAAAACAATCAAGTTTTAAGGGAATCGGTATCTTTTTTCAATTTTAGAGCTGTGGAGAGAGGTGAAGACTCTTAGCGCAGAGAGTGGGACAAAGGTGCGCTATTGCCGCAATGACAGTGTTAAAATAATGTAACCCATTTAACGCCATTTTCAAATTAGGACTAAAAACTCAACCGGAATGCTTAAATCAAATTCTAAAACTTATTAATTTTTAATAAATTCAATTTTTTTAGCTGAAGAGAAGGCCCCAACATTCCAAAAAGGACTGAAAGATATCACCGTAAAGGAAGATGAAACAGTTAATTTCACAGTGAAATTCAGTGGAAAACCAAAACCGTCTGCTAAATGGTAAGTTGTCTCTATTCCCTTCTTTATTTAAAACTGGTAATTCCAAAAAATAATGGAATAAAACATCACAACTAAATTGATCTAAAAAATCTTCTGTTAATGCTTTTATCAAATCCGAAAATGAAAAAAAATACTGTTGAGTTGGAATTAATCTTAACAAGACCTTACAATAATCGCTGGACACAAATAATGTTTTGAGATTCAGTCATTTTTGAAATAAAAACAAAATTCTTTTCCTCGCCACGAAAAAATTTCGTTGTAAAGTTGCAGAGTGCATAGCTATATCTCTATTCCTTACAATTTTGAGTGACTGGGATGTTATTAACATTTGTCCATTGGTAATTAAAAATACTTTGGTGTAAAAATGTAAAAGTTCACAAAATACACATTAATTTAATATGTATAAAACACTTTTAAGTACACAAAATATTAATTTAAAATCAGTGAAAATACCGAAAGAAAGCTAATATTAACAGATCAGGAGATGGGTGGGGTTTTAACCTTTCCAATCAGAAAGCAAGGTGAAAGCAAGTTTAAATGGGTGTTCCTATTATATTTTGTCCTAAAACTGTATGTATGTCTAATTTTCCAGGGATAAAGACGGTGCCGAATTGACAATCGATAACAAGCATTTTGAACTACGTTATGAAGAAGCTGAGGATTCTTTGACGTTGGTCCTGAACAAGGCAACCAAAGAGGATGCAGGAACTTACAAATGTACCATTTCCAATTCTGTCGGATCTGAGAAGACTACAAGCAAATTAGAAGTGACAGGTATGTAAGCTTTTTTATCATTAAGTATTTAAGAAGATAAGACGAGCCTTGTCACGAAGCTCATTGAAAGAGTGGAGAGAATTTACATGGTAACTTTATGAATCTTTGTACAATAATATAGATGATAAATAGTTTATAAAAATAAAGAACTGAAGAGAGATTCCGGCATTTTTTTAGAATAAAAATAAACTTTTTATAATATAAGAATAGAATATTTATAAATTCAACTTCTCATTGGGAAAGAGTTCATCCATGCGAGAGTGAATATTTTGATGAATAAAATTATCTTAAATTATGATGATGGTTTAAAATTATGTAGGAATATGCAGTTTTTTCTTTTTCCTCATTTAAGACGACAGAACTTTTTTGATTCTCTGTATATATTTCAGGATAGTGCTCCAGATAAAGGAGACAAAAATAATAAATTTTTATGCTATCGGTTTCATTATTATTAGTTAATATAAAACACACAAATTTCACATAATTTAAAATATTACATATAAAACATTTGCATGTTTGTAATATTTTTCACCTTAATGTTTTTCCCATACATTAAATCAAATCAATTTTCTTTTAATTATCTCCTATACTTATCATTACAGAAACTGAAAAGTCTGCTTCAGTAACAAAGAAACTGAAGGACATCACCACAGTAGAAGAAGAAACAGTTGAACTCACTGTTGAATATGAAGGGGTACCCAAGCCTGAAACAAAATGGTAAGTACAGATCTTCTTGAGAGTTAAAAATATAAACTTAAGTGCCACTGAATTAAAGATAGCAAATGACGGAATGTACATCCTGTAAACTTAACAACAACTGCTACATAGATTCAACAAGTTTGAGGAAGTGTTCCACGGGAATGGCTTGCCAAACATTGGTTATAACTGCCCATAATTCGGTAAAGGTCACTGGTGGTGTCTAATGTACTTCAACACCTTTCTCCAAAATATTCCAAAGGGGCTTGATAGGATTTAAGATAGAGCTTTTGGGTGGCCAATTCATGACAAAAAATCAGAGAAGTACCCATCCAACCGAGCAGTAGGCAACCGGCAACTGTAAGAAGTGCAGTTGTTTCACTGGGATACAATGTTTCAATATGAGTGACAATATAACATAAATGGATGGGAAGGGGGGCATCGCCTAGCAGTTCAACGTACTGAGTAGCAATGAAGGAGATTGGTACAAGCACCAAAGATTCCAAAAAACTGCCAAGAGAAAACACTTCAGATTATGATTGAACCGACATGCAGGATCCCTGCAAAAGTGGCAGGCAGCATCCCTGATTTCATTAGCCTGACGTCATATTCTCAGTCTCCCATCGACGTGTAGTCAGAATCGAAACTCATCACTCCATGATACTAGTTTCAAGCCCTGTAGAGACCATTTTCTGTGTTGTCTAGCCCAGGAAATACGCGTAATTATACTCTCTTGTGTGTTTACTGCTCCCGAAACCCAAACATGGCTGCGGTAGCCTTGTGGTCAAGGTAACGGACTCGTTTCTAGCGTGTTATGAGTTCGAGCCTAGTACCGCTGAAGACCCGCCGTGTAGGGGCCTATGCATGTTAAATCTGCCGAAACTCGAATCTCGCTGGTGTGGTGTGGAAGCTAGGAGGGGTCATCCTCGTCCTCTGACCATGATTCAAAATTACGAGGTCCGTCAGCAATAGCCCTTGTGCAGCTTTGTAGTGCGATTGTTAATATAACTCTCTCTCTCTTTCCCAAAACCCATACAGTAAAGCGAGTGTTGAACGGTTCATCCAATGTCAATACTGGCTCCCTGATTCAGATATGAGATAATTTGAACTAATGTTTGGTTTTGCTGGTTACTTTCGGCTTAGCACGCTCGTTCAAGGCTAATTGTGCTTTGCAGTTTTCATAATCTCTAGTTTTTTCTCACTAACCATGTATTCCCTTGATGAAAAACTTATTATCAGGAGATTTCAGAAATTGAATGGCTTATGCGTTACATGCCTGCAATTTGTCCACAATCTAAGGTGTCTGACTCAGAAGTCTTACCCATACTGGCAGTTGAAAGGATTGATTTACAGCAACCACAGTACCTGATTACATATGCCGTTACCACATCTTCCTCACGTGCGTATGAGGCGCAGTGTTACACATTTGGATAGCATTATCTATGCCTGATTCTGTGGCCCTTAAATGTATATTCAATTTCATATTTTTTGTAAAAGTAATTATTTCAGAGTGCAATATCTTATCAGTTTATTGTCATTGGTGGTTAAAGATTGCGTGATTATTTCTCGTTTGCAATATTGCACGGATCTAGTCTACGTTAAACTTATTTTGAAATAATATTGCATTCTCACCAACACTATTGTTTATGATTTTGCATACATTATTGCATTATTACAGGCAGAAGGATGGTAAAGACATAAAAATAGACGACGACCACTTCGAACTCACCAAGGAAGACAGATCGGAAACCTTAACCATCAACGAAATCTCCAAAGAGGATGCTGGAGAATATTCTTGCACCGTCACCAACTCGGCCGGCTCTGAAACGACGAAATCCGTTGTCACTGTAAAAGGTACGGTTACTCTATTCAACATGCTGTTGAGTATGTCTTGTTATGTAGGTTTATCAGTCCATATCGTGGAATAGGCTTATTGGAGATATAATATGTTACTCCTTTTGGAATTACTCGGTTACCTATTGTTTCTATTGCGATCACAATAAATTAAATATTTTGGTTTAAGTATATTGCCATTAGTATAAAGGTATTATTCGGCTCAAGTGTAGTATAAGGCCTTTGGATTTGGCAATTTTTCTTTGGTTTTGGCGATTTTCTTATAGATATTATGGTAAGATAACGAATTCATTCTGACTTCCGGACACTTATCCTTAAGTGAAGTAGCTTGGCAATCGATTTTGGTCGCCAAAAGAAATTGACATCACCAAGCCCCCCCCCTCTCTATACTACACTTTGACCTATCATTCTTATACAGAAAATGAAAACACTCTAGAAACCTCTTCGTCAAATAATCCTCTCAACTTTTCCACATTCATCATGGAGCTTTCAATTTCATTGCCAAGTTTGGCGATATTTGGCGACAAAATTTCATACTTCGTTATAGCCTCTTAATTTTCGTATAATTTTCATTTGTGAATTCATTGATAAACAAATATATTTTAATTCTGGAAGTTTCTTTCATTTTAATTTTTTCTCCTTGATATGTATAGCAGTTTTGAATCCCCTCCCCCTCCTTGATAAATATTCGTATTAAAAAACGTCATCATTCATTTTCCCAACTAGAGGTAACTTTTAGGGTTCAGGGTTTTTTTTAAAAAAAAGAATTCTCGCCAGATTTCACTTTTCGAAGTTTTCTTATTTCCACGTGAAATTATTCTGAGAAAATGATTGGGAACTAAGAATGAGTAAGAAAGATTTATATTCGTAGAAATTTGCACTGTAAATCATGATTGTACCGCCAACTATAAAATGAAAGATTAATTAGATAGACAATGTTGTTCATTTTGCAAGTCGTTCATTACATTTTTTAAGTCTTACTCTATTTCCGAATTCAAATATTTATTTAAATCTCTTTTTCCTCCTTAGAAGACACAAGCTCGGCAAAATTCGTGAAAGGTTTGAAGGATCAAAGTGTGAAAGAAGAACAAACTGTGAAGTTTACTGTCAAATTTACTGGCAAACCAAAGCCAACTGTAAAATGGTGAGGGAGTTTACTAAATCTTTTTTTCATCAAACTTTATTTTCTTAGAAATCGTTTTCTCTTAGAATTGTAGAATAATTGCAAGACTTGTTACAATTTAGAATTATAGTTATAAAAACTTCTCTTCAAATCTATAACTAGATTCCTGAATAAAATTCGTCCATTTCAATCTCTTCTTGCCATTAAAATTTGTCTCTTGAAATCATATACCTTAAGTGAGAAGTTTTAAAAGAAAGAGGACAAAATATATATATATATTTTCTTACTTGAGCCTCTGTCATACATGATACCCAAAACATGATTACAAAAATAATTACTACATGATTGCAAATTAAAACTATTATTTTTTAAAGATTAACTTACATGGACAGTCACAATAAGGAGGTGTTGAGTCGTAAAAAGTCAATAAATCAAAGAAAAGCTTGCTTTGTAACAAAAGCTTCATTGTCAATACTTTTATGTAAGTTTCTGAATTAATACTGGTTAAAGCAATGCTGCTCAAACTTTCAATATTTGTGACCCAATTTTAGTCATAATTTTAATCGTCCCCCCCCCATACCATGACAATGTATTGAATGCAATAATAATTTACGCTAAAGCTACAATATGACATAAACAGTACAAATTATCATGATAAGTATTAAAATTTGTATATGACAACCCCATGGGAGTTGGTAGTAATTATTAATAAATTTTAATTAGTATTTAATTATTAATTAATTTTAATTTAGTATTGATAGATTAATTATCAAATACATTGTACAGTACTGAAACATTTATAAGTAAATCAGCGTACATGTGAATTTTATTTTTTATTATGTCTGAATGTATTTTGTTTTGCTTCCTTTCAGTAAATTAATAATTATTTAAAATCTTTTATTTTTGACTTTTCAAAATGCTCGTGCCCTCCACGTAGGGGTGTCACGCCCCCTCCCCTCCCCCAGTTTAGGGAACGCTGGGTTAAAAGGTTTATACAAAATAAAAATAATTCTCATTAATAAAATTAAATATTGCCGTTAGAAAATTTTTTACGTGGGGTTGTCCAGAATTTTGGTGAGAAACAAAAAGTAAATCAGGGGAAAAGAGTTAAAGAATTATAAATGTTCCATTTTAAATGGCGTAACTTACACCCCACATCGCGTGGGGGGGGGGGAGCAAAGCCTGATTGCAATCCTTTGTAAGATCCGGTTTGAGGCCCTAAACCTAACTTTAAAGGGGAACCCTAATAGAGTCTCTGTTACGTCACTGTCCATTTTACAATCAATGTACTTACTGAAAATACACCCCACATCACGGGGGGAGGGAGAGCAAAGCCTGATTGCAATCATTTGTAAGATTCGGTTTGAGTCCCTAAACCTGACTTTAAAGGGGAACCTAATAGTCTCTGTTACATCACTGTTCATTTTACAATCAATGTACTTACTGAAAATTCACATTCGATAGATCACACAAGGTATAGGTATTCGAAATATTTCACCTGAGGAAAACTGACACCGACAGAGGAATAACTTCGGGTTTAGCTAAATAATGAAAAAGATTTGGTTAATTTCGTTTATTTCAAGTAACAGAATTTTGAAAAACTATGGTCACTGTATAATCATACGAAATATATTTAATCATATTTTATATGTTCTAACATATCCACTTATCTTTGATCCACTCGATACTGATACTGTACGCGTATAAAACAGGACCAAGGATGATGCAGAGCTCACCATCGATGGCAAGCACGTGCAGTCCATCGAAGAGGCCGAAGATTCATTAACAATTGTCCTCAAGGACACCAAAATCACAGATTCCGGAAAGTATTCCTGCACAATAACAAACTCGGAGGGATCTGACACCACTACAAGCAAACTCACCGTATCAGGTAGGATTCAGATCGCTTTACTAAGATTTTTTTGCCTACATACGATTAGTAACATACTAAAATTTCGATGAACTTCCAAACTATTTTGTTTTTTATTTATTGTTTTGATTTTTTTGCTTTTGTGACCGTGGATTCAATTGTCGTTTCGAAAATATAAAAGTTTCGTTTAATACCTAACTAGCAAAATAAAAACGACAAAAAGCTGGTGATGCAAAGAATTTTTGTAAAAATCATGATTAAAATAAATATAAATTAAATCACAATCACAAGGGGTTAAAATCATGGGATGTCATGGTCACATGATAGCTGCATTCACGTGCTTCACCGTTGCCAACTTTTGCTTTTTCAATAAAATTTCTTTTGAAAAGTGTATTTTTTACATCGACGAATTTCACCTAACGAAAAAACATTGCCAATTCAAAAAAACGTCGCCAGATGTTGTCATCATTGCTGTGTTCGAACATGCGAAGGAACAATTTCCACTCTTGGCTGTATATCACGGCATTCGGTGACGTATTCTGATTTGGCGAAATTAATCGATGGTATAATACATAAATATCAAAAATTTTAGTTTTGGCACGCTAGTATGAAAAACAAATCAATTCTTGGAAAAAAATACTTGAATCTCATTTTTATAGCTTATGATTACATAGATTATAAAATGCTGCATACTAAACAACACTTCTTTTACAGAAGCTACGTCTTCTCCTGAATTCACTCAAAAATTGAAGGACAAGGATGTCAAAGAAGGCAGTGACGCAGAATTCACTGTAAAGTTCACTGGCAAACCAAAGCCAACAGCAAAATGGTAAGACTACACCAATTGTTTTTAGTTTTTTGAAATGTGAAAAATAAATTTTTGAATTCTAAGTTTCTACTATCACTACGCTTAAGGAATTCCTGGTATTTACGTATTAGCGCCACCGCAGCCTAAGTTGCTCCACGCAAATCGTGGTGTTTTCCCCAAAATCTGCTTCTTACTTTTTTTTTGTTGGAGAAAAACAAATTTTTTGTTTTTATATAATGACACGATTCGCGTGGAGAAAATTTGGCTGCAGTGACGCTAATATGTAAGTACCGAATTCCTTACCAAATAGTTATATAGTACTTTATTGTTATAGTTATATAGTACTAAAATTGAATCAGTATTTTTTTTCCTTGTTCTACGATTCGAATTTCAGCAAATGCTTAGAATATCAGACTCCAAAATTCATAATATTCTTGCCGTAAAGAAGAAACAATTTACTCATCAAATGAAGAATACTTTTCTCACATATAAATATAACTAATACCATACTAATACAAAATACACACCTTTATAGAATAACATGTTCCTAAATTATGCTACGATACACAATAGTCTTTTTGATACTTAAGTATTAAATCGTCGAGAGAGAGACCAGTTCGTCGAATCAAAAGACGCCGCCAAATGCAGCGATATATAATCAATAGTGGAAGCGGTTCCTGTTTATGTTCGACCATAGTAATAGTAATTACTACAGCATTTGGCGAGCGTTTTTAAACGGGCGATCTCTTTTCGTTGTTCCAAATTGTGTGTGGTCAACGGTATATTCTTTTTCTAAATCTGGCGCATGTTATCAGGCTATTAATGCTTGGTGGTTTTTTTTAATTATGAATATCTCAAGAGTATTTCGATACTCATATTTCATAACTAAAAACAGCCTAGATTATTCTTTAAAATGCTTTCTATTTTACAATGAGTAACGAATTATTAACAGGGATTTTATTTTTGATATTTGAATCTTCTCTGTCATTCAGGACCTTCGATAGTGCTGAACTGACCATCGACAACACCCACACAGAGTTAAAGGTCGAGGAGGATGGAGATTCGCTGACCCTCATAATCCACGGGGCCACAAAAGAAGATGCTGGAAAATATTCTTGCACTATCTCCAATTCTCTTGGATCCCAGACGTCCAGCGGCAAATTGTCAGTCTCAGGTACGACAGTGCTCTTTGCATTAATTACTACAGAAACACTTTTAATACAAAAAAAGCTTCCTTTTTAAAGACTACTTCTGAGGAACAGTAATCCCTCCACTTACGCTATTCCGACTTACGTGAACCCTGAATTACATGATTTTAAAATCTCGTCAATTCGTATTTTGTTTGAGAGCTACACAACTCAATTACCTAGTGAAAATGGTAATGTAATTGAAAAACTTGTCAATCTTGCCAGGCAAAATAAGTTAAAACTGGTTAGTGATGACGTTCAAGAATTGTGGGATTTCCACAATCATGAGCTGACAATTGATGAACTCATAGAAATGCATGAGCAAGAGCAAGACATTGACGAACTTAAATCTGTAGACTCAATTTAATCAGAAGAACGAATGAGAGAGAGAGAGAGACGGTTTGGAATTTGGCAGAATGTCTGAGAGTTTAACCCGGCACTTCTCGCGCAGGGTATGTCATACCCACCGTCTAACTTTTTTCAACGCTCCTTCTAAACCTCTTTCAGAAATAGGATAGTTTCTCGTGTAGCTGACTTTAAGGTCATATCCTTTGAGGGGCCTTAGCTTATCGGCAAATTCTAAATATATTTTTTCGGATACTGCCTCTTCGGGTATGTCATACCCTGCGCGTGAATCACCGTTAGAGCTCTGAATGCATGAACACCTTTTAAATCTTCCTTATGCTATGTCGCATTATTGTAATTAAGATGAAAAAATGCGATAGTTAAGTAATTTAATTTATACAATATTCAATAGATATAGTATAAAAGTATTTTCGGATGAAGAAATTCTCTTCGCGGTTATGATGAGGAAGAATCAAATGATGAATAGTATAACAGCAAGTATGATTCCTCCACTGAAATCGATCCAGATTTAGAATAGGGAGATACTTTTGAAAATAAATGTTTTGTATGTAGAGACTAAAAAACATTTAGGAAGAACGTAATTTTAAAGGAGGCAACTGGTACACATCTTATCCACTTTCAGATGAACTTTTGAAAAAAACTATTGCTGGAACAATAACAGAAGAAAAAAAGAAATTCTAAATTTTTTGGGTTTAAAGAATAGAGAAGTTTCTCCTATATGTTTAGTTTTAAAAAGATACAGATGAAAAACAAATTAAGATCCAGTGAAAAAGCATTGCACTCTCTCACGTGTATAAAGAATGTACTGAATGCCCTTATAAAATGAACAGAAAAACTAAATTTATGTATGAAAAATGTAATAAACATATTTATATATATATCCTACTTTTCTTCCTTTTTAAAATTTGTATACAAATTTTACGATAAAAACAGAATGTAAACACCCTTGGGTAGGAAATATCCTGCGCGAGAACTTTCGGTCGTTTTTTTCACGCGAGTGATGCCGGGTTAATTGAAAAATGGTTACAAGTTTCAGAAAATATAGCCTTCATCGAAGGGTGAATTTTTTCAACAAAACAAGGAATAAAAAAATTATTAACATGTTACGAGGAAATTTTGAGGGTGAAATAGAAAATTATTCAGCCTTCATACTAGTTTGCTAGATCTTATGAAACCTTGAACATCAAAATATTTTCGGTGTACGATTTTGTACTTGTGTTATCTAAGATTTTATTAAAACTTTTTTAAGTTATTACTTTCTTTCTTCTCCGGCTCCAATTAAAATGATTTATATGTATTTTTTTATATGTGAAATTATACCCCTGTGGCGGTATCTAAGTAAGCCAGTAACAGCTTCCGGACAGGAGTGATCACTTTTGTCCAGTGGTATGTTACGTACTTACGAACCCATAGGTCGTGGGTTCTAATCTTCCACATTGGTGACTTTGGCTGAAAAGAAAAACGCAAACCTTCTGATGTGTCTTGGCGTCATCGGACCCACCTGACGCAGCAAGCAAAGTCGTCGGACTCACTTGATGCAGCAAAAACTCACTTGAAGCACCAAAGTCGTTGGACCCACTTGACGCAGCAAACAAAGTCGTCGGACCCACTTGACGCAGCAAACAAAGTCGTCGGACCCACTCGACGCAGCAAGCAAAGTCGTCGGACCCACTCGACGCAGCAAGCAAAGTCGTCGGACCCACTCGACGCAGCAAGCAAAGTCGTCGGACCCACTCGACGCAGCAAGCAAAGTCGTCAGACACAATTGACGCAGCAAAGTCGTCAGACACAATTGACGCAACAAAGTCGTCAGACACAATTGACGCAGCAAAGTCGTCAGACACAATTGACGCATCAAAGTCGTCAAAACTCACTTGAAGCAGCAAAATCGTTGGACCCACTTGACGCAGCAAACAAAGTCGTTAAACCCACTTGACGCAGCAAACAAAGTTATTTGACCCACTGGACACAGCAAACAAAGTCGTCGGACCCACTCGACGCAGCAAGCAAAGTCGTTGGACCCCCTCGACGCAGCAAGCAAAGTCGTCGGACCCCCTCGACGCAGCAAGCAAAGTCGTCGGACCCCCTCGACGCAGCAAGCAAAGTCGTCGGACCCCTCGACGCAGCAACAAAGTCGTCGGACCCCCTCGACGCAGCAAGCAAAGTCGTCAGACACAATTGACGGAGCAAAGTCGTCAAAACTCACTTGAAGCAGCAAAGTCGTTGGACCTACTCGACACAGCAAAGCAAAGTCGTCAGACCCACTTGACCAAATAGTAACAACTCCCACGCTCGCCAGAACAACAAATATCTCGTTCGTTCGCCTATCCACCGACTCACTGGTGGGGGAGCACTGTGGCGGTATCTAAGTAAGCCAGTAATAGCCTCTGGACAAGAGTGATCCCTTTTGTCTAGTGGTATGTTAAGTGCGTACGCACCCATAGGTCGCGGGTCTAATCTTCCACACCCCGCCTATGCGAATTCGACTTACGTGGTTGTCACTCAGTCCCACCTATAGTGTAGATTCGGGGTATTACTGTATGTTAAAAAATACGATCCAAATTTAGAACAATTTTCGAGATGAAAAAACACTCTAAGTGGTATGGGTAAAATATGCACTGTCTATTTCAGCAGTTAATGTAATTTTTTTTAATGTTATAATAATTCGATCACATAAATCAGTAGACAGTGTGGGCTCAAATAAGAAAAAAAATGCTCTTACAGTTTTAGAAAAATTTCAATTTCGGATTTTTGGTTTCAGTTGCACCTCAGTTCGTAAAGACCTTAGAAGACATCGAAGCCGAGGAAGGGGCATCACTGCGATTGAATGTTAAATTCGAAGGGCAGCCTGAGCCCAAAGTGGTCTGGTAAGTTGCATCATATTTTGTGCTCAATTGTATTTTTTTTAATGCATTTTTAAATGGAGTTATTTTTTACATTAATAAGGGTTTTATTTAATGCGCGTTGTGGAAAGAAATGTTTATTGATTGTTATACTATCTAAAATTCCCTCTTGAAGATCCATATTATACTTTAAAATACGATACACATAGATAAAAAAAAGTATTAAGATGAATTAGGCACGAGAATTGATACTTTTATCATTCAGGTTTAATAGGCATGCACTTCATATTTTTGAAATCTAAAATAAAATAAATTAAAAGTAAAAAAACTTTTTTAAAAACAAGCTTTTATTTAAACGCGCTAAAAAGAATAAAATAAATTTTTCTTTAAAATTTTTTTTACTATCAACTTATAACGTCATTACACAATTTATATGAAATAAAAGCTTGTCGCAAGATTAAAGCACTCTTTTTTACTTAGTTTGAAAATTTTAAGAAATTGAAATCAATCAGATCAAGTTATTTAATTTACTTGTTTATCTGCAGAGGTAAATCTCGCGACAAGCTTTTATATCATATAAATTGTGTAATGACGTTATAAGTTGATAGTAAAAAAAATTTTAAGAAAAATTTATTATTTTTTTTATTCTTTTTAGCGCGTTTAAATAAAAGCTTGTTTTTAAAAAAGTTTTTTTACTTTTAATTTATTTTTTACTTTTTAGTTATCACTGGACAGGTTTCTTAGTCTGTTCATCTCATTCAACGCATCATTGTTGCCAGGTGTTAGCCGGTTATTTTCGAACAGTCGAGCTAAATGAATTCGCGCAAAAAGGGTACTAGACGAAAAACACAATTTTTTCTTAAATCCGTAAATTTTAAGCAATTCTTTCAATCTTCGTACAGATCTTGGGTAATATTATCCTACACACGAAAAAAAGTTTTATGAGATTTTCTTCATAAATGACAAAGTTATTAAATATTAAAATGATGAGTATTTTTTAAAAAATCGTAAAAAAATTTTTTCGACATTTTATTTTTTAAATGTCTGATTCTAAAAGAGCAAATCATGAGCTGTTTTAGTACGAAATGTCGATTCATTTAAACAAAAAAAAAATTCATGTGCGTCGATTTAGACATTATTTTCATAAAAACGCATCGATTTTGACTTATTTAAAAAAAATCGTAAGAAATACAAATATTATTATTTTGTAAAAAACATTATACCGTATCGGGACGAAATAAAGGATCTTTCCGATTCTATAATTATTTTTTGTCTGAGCTTCATAGATTAACCTCTTAAGCAGTCAATTTTTTTGACCAAAATTTTCCCAAAAAAAGCCCATTTTTTAACTGCGTGTAACTAAGCATAACAATTAACAGAACGCGCGAAAATGGAAGATTTTTATTTTAATCTCCGGTTTAAAATTTTACTCACCTTTTTTTATTTTATAATTTTTGAACACAAAAACCCTTAAATGTTAGCTTTTAATAAGTACATTCTGCGTACTATGAAGAATATTTCACATATATCTTAAAATATATTTTCTTCCACGTACCAAAAAATTTCATGTTCATACCTCTTTTTCATACGATTGATAGGATTTCATGTGTGTGTGTGCATATTTATATGCACACACAATATGAAGAATAGTTAACACTAAGTCTTATATTCCAATGGGGATAGAGATAATATCGACTTCTTTGGATTATCTATCGATTTTCCATTTTCTTAGGCAACACATTGTACATTGCCTTGTAAATCCCTGTTCTTTATCCAATATTTTCAAGAATATATATTCTTGCCTTCAGTGAAAAATTCTCACCTTCACCACTACCAAAATTCTGAATGAAGAGTAGTTCAGTACCATGGACAAACTCTCTCTCTGCATCTCCTAAAGACACACTATACTAATAACCTTATTATAGGAATAAAAATGTCTGTGGAAATAAAATATAGAAAGAAAAAATTTCGGTGCCTGTACAGCGCACGGGCAAATCGGTTGTGGCTAACTTTCAGTAGCCCGTAAGGTGTACGGGCAAACCAGTTAAGGGGTTAAAGTTAGAATTTCTATAATACTCCATCTCAGTTTAACTTGGCAGCGTTGAGATAGGTATACAATGTACCAATCTACTTGAAAAATAGCTCCACTTTTTTTTTTTTTGAATTTAAATCCAAGAAAATAGATAGAAATTTGTAAAAAAAGTTGCATATGTTGTAGAAATTAGATTATTTTTACGTTGTAGAAATGTAATTATTATTAGACAAAGTTAATACAGTTATGTAACGAGCGCAACGTTATGAAATTCCAGTTTGGCTGAAAACCGATTTTCGACGCCAACTTTTGTCATTGTTGTAACAATAAAATTGTTACAACAATGCAGATATATCCAAGCTGGCACCCAAAACTAGTTTAACGTTTTTAATTAATTGCAATATCGGAATATAAATGGTCAAAAGATGCATTGTCATCCAAACTAAATGTGTATACATAATTTCAGCTCAATGGGAGAAAGATATCAGCTTCAAAATTGAGTTGCAAAATTCCACCCGAACAAATTACATACATACATACATACACACATACATACATTGTAAGTTAAATAAAAGCTTTTAAAAAAGACAATCCAGTATAATATTTCAAGCGTGTTGACTCTAATTCTTTACACAAAAATTTCTTTAAAAGCATCTCGTTATTTATAAATGAAGGGCTTATCTTTTTTTTAAAAAGAAATATCAAAGATTGGAAAAGTATTTTAATTCCTATTACTTCTAACTCTTTTTTTTTATCTCAATAATTTCATTAAATTTTTTTTCAATTGATTTTCCCATAATTTACACGGAAGAATATATATAGATAATTCATCCTTACTCGCACATACACGCTCACGCAGATACTTTTAGCTTTGTTTTGTGTTTTATCTTGGACACAAATTTTACTATGCCAAATAATTTTGTATATTTTTAAATGATATTCTTAACATTATGGTTCCTATTTAGAACTACTTGACAGTATATTTATTCTTTCTACCTTACAAACGTAAGCAAAGAACTCTTTATCGCACGAGTTATTTTTAAACTCTAAATCTTGCAATTTATTTATATCTTTGCGAGGAAACTAACTCTATTTTTGTTCTGTCTCGTTTTGTCTCTCCTCCATAGGAAGGAAAAGAATCTTAATAAAATATTTTAAAATATACAAGCAGAAACTCGTGCTGCTATCTGTAGAGAAACTCAATAACTAATTCATAAAAAAACTAAAGGAAAATGCGCTTGCGGACATCACACTTCCTTAATTTAAACAAACAATTTATTAAAACCAAATGACTGTATCTTAAATTTACAGCATTATTTTATTTTAAAATACATTTTTTCTTCAATCCCACGTTAAGCGTAACTTAATGTTTATTATTCGATGTAACATATTGTCCTAAGCTGAATTTTAAAGTATTTTTTTTTTATTCGGAACTATCTTTTAAAATCTGTAATTGCATATCCAATTTTTTGTTTTGTTTGGTTAGTTTTTCTGGCAATCTCATTAATTAAACATGACATTAAAACCTTTTTCGAAACAACGTATGTTATGCATTTTATTATAAAGAACAACATATTTCCTTATTATTTTTCCTTTTTTTTGTTGTTAATAATAATGTACATAAAGTAAAATAATAATTTTTAATGAAAATATACAAGTACAGTAGAGCTCCGAAGCTTGGTACTCAATAACCCGGCAGCAGCGGCGTAGCGGAGAATATTAGGGCCCCTCTGCGAAGTGAGGTTTGGGCCTCAATCCTATCTTACAAAGGATTGCGTATTTGGTGTCAGTCAGGCTTTGGGTCCCTAGAATATCCTGAGCGCCCTTCCCCGCGATGCGAGGGGGTTATGAGTGTGTACGTTACGCCACTGCCCGGCAGTCCGGATAACTCGACCATACCTTTGCTGGTCGAAAACCCCATTTCTGTCACAATTAATGAAAAAATTCCGGCAAATGATTATGAAGTTAACGTAATTGAAGTTGAAGAATGCAAGTACCGTTATGAAGTTGAAGATACCGTACAAACTCCTATAATATCACATAGTGAGGGACTAAAGGCTGTCGGAACAGCCCTTCAGTATTTTGAACAACAAAGGGCGTCGGTAATCGACTTACTGTTCCTTCGTTGTCTTCGTGGTGAAGCAGTAAAGCGCAGAGTGCAGTACGGAAAACAACTGAACATTACGCATTTCTTTAAAAAAAAAAGCCAGTTATTGCAAAGTCGGCTTCTTAATTTTCATTATTGGCAGCTTTATGCCTTTATTAAGTATTTTTTGAGGTGAATCTGATCAGGAACTGATCAGGATCATCACTGTATACTATTTATTCCTTAATTTTCATTTTCAAGTTATAAATGCTCTATGTCTCCATGAAGTTGTGTACCTTTCCTTTGTATTTGGGCACTTAATTTTCTTTTGTATTTTCAAGCAAACAGTACATCCAAGTATAGTACAATATCTTCTGAGGAAACACTCGCACTTACTTTTTTAATCTCATTCTCGATAACCCGGCATTTTCACAAACTTGGCCACCCTTTGGTCCACATTAGGCTGAGTCTTAAGAACTCTACCTTATCAATAACAAAACAAAGAGAAGTTTGAAATTGGGAGATAAACATTTATTTTAAAATAAACAAGACTATACAAGGTGTGACACAAAAAAAAGAGACTGGTCGAATGAAACATTGTACTTACAGAATCGGTTCTCCGTAACAGTATCACCTTCAAAGCGGTTCCTTTCAGCATTCACACACTTCTGCATTCGGTGCTGTCATTACTGGTAACAGTTCTGGAACGAGTTTTTTGGAAGACCCTTCAGGAGATTTTCCATTTTTGTCTGAACCTCTTCAAGTGAGGTAAAATGGGTTCCTTTTAAGCAAGAATTAACTCTAGGAAATAAAAAAAGTCACATAGGGCCAAATCAGGTGAATAAGGAGGATGCTCCATCACAGTAATGTTTTTGCTAGTCAAAAGCTGATTGACAGATAGGGCTATGTGAGCAGGTGCGTTGTCTTGGTGCAACAGCCATCCATCACTGCCCAATTCTGGCCTTTTTTTAAAACATTTTCACGAAATCTTTTTAGTACTTCAATGTAGTAGTGTTTATTAACAATCTGACCACTGATGTGAGTGGGAACCCTCGCATATCATAATTTTTGGCAATGTTTTGGTCTGTAATTGCGGACCTTGAATGCCCAGCAGTTCCATCCTCTTCCCCCTGAAATCCTCTTATACCACTTAAACACATGGGCACGAGACAAGGTTTCATCTCCATAAGCCTCGGTTGATATTTGAAATGTTTTCGTGGCTGATTTCTTCACAAGAAACTTGATATTGATTCGATATTTTTCCGGCAGAATGTAGTTGCGCGTGTTCACTAAACGAAGCGATACTCCCAACTGGCCACATGAATGGAGGTGTGCGCGATGACGTCACTAAAACAGTTGTTTCCAACTCCCCTCCTTTTTTAAAATACACACTTAGTTTCGTTTTTTATGTTTTTAATTGTATATTTACTTAAAACAATGAACTTCAAAGCTTTCAACTCGAAAGAAGATTTTCCATCCTAATTATTCAATCCTCATTCCTAAAGAAATTTTAAGCAGGAATGTAATCATTGGATTAAGATATAAAATGGGCATAAACTGCACTGCTTTTAGGTGCAATATTATCAACTAGGTTTTTCATATGCAATTCACTTTTACATAAAGAATTTCCTCATTAGGAAAAAAGATGGTAAAGTGATAGAAATTGACGGCAAGACTGTGAAAACCTCCATCGAAAGTGACGATTCCATCACCCTGATTATTGAAAAGTTGAAGAAGGAAGACGTAGGAAAGTATACTTGCGAAATCAGCAATGCTCACGGCTCTGCTTCCACATCAGGAAATGTGACGGTTACAGGTACTTTTTTTCATTTTTTTCAAACAAGTCAGTTAAGAATATCATTATATTTTATGATTGACATTAAAAACCTTAAAATAATGTTGTGTCCATTGTGACGAATCCGAAACGATTCACACGCACAGATGATTCACCTCTAGACTAAAATAATTAGTTTTCTGTTCATAGCCATTCATCTAGCTATTAAAATATATGTAGTTTTATATTCTATGCCATATATAGTTCTATGTTCTATATATACAAAAAATATATAACATTTGGAGAGATTCCCAGTCGTTGGTGTACACCAGATCTCCTGCAGCCTAATTTACTCTCTTGTAGCTTCCGTTCCTTCCCCAGAGAGAAACCATACAAGTACTATGTCTAGTGGCGCCATCTAGTAGTTGTGACATGAGCAAATGCAAAAATATAACTATTGGTTACAATGTCTATTTCTAAGCAACATTGTTTAAACAGCTGGGCTTTTATAGAGTCCCCTATAACTAAATTATTAACATATTTTTTCAATGTGGTTCTTGTAGTAGTTATTTTTTTTATCTTTATTTACGATTATTCATTCCTGTAGGAAAGCCTGTCATCAAGAAAGCTTTAGAAGACAAAGAAGTAACTGTTGGAGACACCAACGTAGAATTAGTTGTTGAAGCTAAAGGAACACCTGCTCCCGATGTTAAATGGTAATGTTCGATTCTCTTAACCAATGTTCTTTAAATTGTGTTCCACGGAACACTGAGGCTCCAAGAAACATACTCAGGGGCTCCACGAGTGGAAATGAAAATTCGAGAAAAAAAATAGATGCAAAATACACGTTCTACATGGAGTTTTGTATACCACAAGTATTCTGAAGCTGTATTTCCCAACTGAGTCACACGGAAGGAACTTAAAAATAAATTTGGCACCAGACAGCCTCTCCTTTTAGTAATTTCCTGCAACTTTTATAATTAATATAATAAAATAATGTTAAAACTCTTTTGTTCTTTGTGTACTACCTAGATTGCGAATATTCTGTTTATGATCCTGGGCTACGCATATTATTTTCATACTCGTTAGTGCAATGTTTTGCAAAATTAAGTGAAATGGAATGGGATGATTTGGATTTAGGGTACACTGTCAAAAATTATAGAATAAAGGACCTTTTTTTCCAGCTGGGAAAAAAACTGTCAATAAGAGAACATTTTCAAAAAGAAAAAAAAAATACCTGTAAAATAAAATTTTACTGAGGGGGGAAAAAATGTATGAATGTGTGAAGGATGGACTATCCCATCCATTAGTGTACGAGTGTTAGAAGAAAGATTAGCCATAGTCAAAATAAACACAATTTACTTACAAGTCTCTACTACGTAACAAACCTGAACAACCCAAGATTAGGAAATGCACCTTTAAATAAATATCGTAGCAAAAGCGAGGAAGACGACATAAGTAATATTTAATTATAAATTTAATCACTTACTTTAGGAAAGTCCTAGCTATACACATTCCAAATAATTTAAGATATGTCCAAGTTGATCTACTTCAATCCGACGCTAATCCAACTTTAAATATCTAATTGACAAATCGTCAATCTTAAATATTAAGCAAATAATCTACGGAACACTCTCGCTTAGCTTTCTATTACTTTACGTTAATCGCTCACTGTTATCATTTAGCTTCTAACCTCACTCGAACTTGAAAGTTAATATTTGAATATAAGTATTTATTTGCATACGTCACATCTTCTTCGGGAGAAAATTTTCAATAGGATAATATTTAAAGAAAGAGTTTTCCCAAGAGAATTAATTATTAGTAGGAGGTACGCGAATAGACCCGTTACAAATGGATAAGTTAGAAGGCTTTTCAATGAAGAAAAAAGAACAACTTATCGTCATATCAACAGATTCCACGTTAAAATCTAATTTTAAGCAGGAAGACCTCTTAAATTTTAGGCTGCGAATTTTCAGGACACACAAAAGTGTTTTACGCTGTCATAAACATTTTACTGCCATTCTGTGTGTGTGTGTGTGTGTGTTGTGTGTGTGTGTGTGTGTGTGTGTGAACAATGCATTGTTAAAATATTTCTCAATGTATGTAGCTAAAAAAACAAAATATAGAAATAAATTGCCCCAGAATATGGAATGCGACTGCAGGTAATTTCAACAGACCTATACTTCTATAGCTTGTGTAAGTAAATGTTAACACGTATCCCAGTTCTTAAATATAATGCATAGGTAGGTGACACTTAAATCACACGAATTAATATTATTAATGAGTAAGTTAAACATCATTTAGCAGTTATTACTATTATTAAAAATTTTAATAAAAAATGTAGTACTTTTCTTATATTATCTATTAAGTACCTGTAACATGTTGATATACTTAAACCTTTTTTTTTAAGATATATGAGCCGTTTTCTTTGAAAGTGGTGTGTCCATTTTGTAATATATGATTATATTTAAGGTTTTATATTTGAATGTGGTTTAAAAAATTTTGGTACATGTTAATACGCTCATTTTATGTTTTTTAAATATTAAATTAATTTAATTTTATATCGTGATCATTTTTGAAGTATTATTTAAAAGAAATTTATATTTTTGAGGATCTCAAATGGACTTACATTTTACAAGAAGATCACGAAGAAAGAATGGTGAAGTCTTGGAACCAAGAATATCTCATTTCAAATAAAGGAGCTTAACAAAGACATTTTTTCCAACCATTAATAAGAGACTGTCACTCATCATTTTTATAATAATTACAAAATAACCCAATTTTACTCAGGTCATGGTAACTTTAAAAGCTACTTGAACAATTTAATTTAGTTCCGTCATCTTCCTGGGATTGTAATGTTGGTGGCGAGGAAAATGGAACACAGAAGGAGCACATGTTCTACAAGTTTGTCAGAGAGAGAAAGATCCTAAGACTGGCTTTCAAGGGACTCAATTTAAATTGGTCTCCGAACTTTCACCAACTTCTTTCCACCAGAAGTGCTTTTAAAAAGTTCTGTGAATTTGTTTTAACTATTTGTAATACATCATAACCTCAAATTTTTCTTCCCTCGTTCCTTTGTAATGAGTGATTAATACTTACTTCTGTGAGCCCCGTGTGATACTTTGTGGTGCACGAGAATTTTATAATTGTTTTCAATAAATAAATATATAAAAACTGGGCTTGAACCAATCAACAAAATATGAAAATCATAAACTGATGAAACATTAATATGGGATTTCAATTGAATGAAACAAATTTTTTTTTATGAAATTTTTATTAAATATGTAAAATAAACAAAATAAAAAGGCTTTATTTCAATATTTATTTAGGTAATGCCATTTAAATTTTATTAATTACAGCTTTTTACTAAGTTTTCTACTCTGCTATAAACCGTCAAAGTACCAAAATTCCAGCGAACGAATGGAAATTTTTATGTCATTAACCATGTTGCCACAAATATAAAAATGAAGTAGAGAAATTATGTAATATAAATATTAAAACTAAATATTATGTCTATAAGGAAAGTGGACTTACAGCCCTTTCAAATTAGTTCTATTTGCAATTTCATTAACTACGTAAATTTATATTGACAAAATGAGGAAATTTTGTTTTTGAAAATTGTGATTATAAATTTTAAAAAACTCATACATACTGCAGTCAATTTAATCATTAACTTTTAGTCGAAAATGGACTTACATCACTTTTAAAAAATGGCTTATTTTGTCCCTTATAATTTTAAGGGTTCTGTGTGTCGACAAAGTTTGAAGACCACTTCTCTAAAGAAATGACTATTATGTCATCGGGAAAAGAACCCATTTATTTCAAAACTGAATAATTTTTTTCCCATAGGTTTCTTAAAGGAAAGGAGTTATCCGAAACTGATTCTTACTCCATATCTTCGGATGCAGCTAAAGGTATCTACAAATTGGTTTTGAAGAAAGTAACCAATGAAATGGCCGGTGAAATCAAATTCGAAGCATCCAATCCAAGCGGCAAAGCTGACTGCAAGGGAACCATGAGTTTGTTGAGTGCGTAACTTTTTTGTTCCCCAGCTCCAAAAGAAGGCTGTAATTTTCGTATTTTAGGACTTTTAGTTCCTATTTAACACTGCACAATATCATACATTAGATTATTCTTATTTCGTAGCTTTAATTTCGTTAAAGTATAGGAAACATGGTTTTTTTTTTATTTCTTAATAAAATTGTCATTGAAACTAAAACAGAGGCAGCCGCTGGGAAATTTTAACCTTAATACCTTAATCAAATTAAAAGAATGTATACATATTAATTTTTGACTAAGGAATTTAAGAGGGCCTGTTAAAGGATTTCGAGCACAAATGCCAACATTTTAAAGATTCGTTCGAATATTGCATGAAA